>JARQOD010003223.1:0-67457 GCA_033576555.1 Oophaga sylvatica | reverse complement strand
TGATAGGCCCCATGCATGATGATCCAGTGTATGATGGGCCCCATGGATGATGGTCCAGTGTAAAATAGGCCCCATATATGATGCTCCAGTGTATGATCGGCCCCATTTATAATGCTCCAGTGTATAATGGGCCCCGTATATGATGCTCCAGTGTATGATGGGCCCCATGCATGATGCTCCAGTGTATTATGGGCCTATATAATGCTCCATATATAATGTGCCCCATTTATAATGCTCCAGTGTATAATGGGCCCCATCTATGATGCTCAAGTGTATGATGGGCCCCATATATAATTCTCCAGTGTATAATGCTACCCATATATTGCTCCAAACATTAAAAAAAATGAAATACCTCTCCTCGCTAGGCACTGCCCTACTCTGGACTCCTCAGCGTCGTCATCTTCTAGCTCTCTGCACTTGGACTGTTCAGGCAGAGGGCGTACAGACGCGCTCTCTGACCTGAATGTCACTGTCAGGAAACGTGGAAGACGTCACAGCGGTGGAGCAGGGAGAGGTAAGTATTGCAAGTGCTGGGGTCCTGAGCAAGCAGGGGGGGTGCACTCTTGGGCGCCGGCACTGTCACAGGGCCCCTCATAGTACGCCGGTGTGTCTGATGTCGAGTGGGCCCCCGCACCATCAGAGACACTTTTGCGTACTATAAGGGGCCCTGTGTCAGTGCCGTCGCCCACGAGTGGGCCCCCCCACCTGCTCAGGGCACGGGCACTTGCCTGGATGCACCAGGTGCTGACATCCGCCCTGGGGGGTACAGCCCAGTTAGGGAGGTGGAAAAACTGGCATATGTTGAGGTGTAGGCTGGACGTTCAGCAGCTGCAAATGGAGGAATTGGAGAAGTCGGAAGAAGAGGAGGACACAGCGAGCCATTTTGCACGCAACCTCATCAGGGGAAGGTGGTACAAAATCCTTTGAAACCCAGGCATGGTTCATTTTTATGAAGGTGAGATCACCAACATTTTGGGTCAACAGCCGGGTCCTTCTTTCTGTCTGGATTGATCCAGCTGCACTGAAGACTCTTTCTGATAGCACACTACCAGCAGGGCAAGCGAGCTCCTGTAAAGCAAATGTCACGCTGTCTCTGCATACAGGAGGACCGGGGTCTATGCTGACCCTAAGCTGGGGTCCTGACTAATCCCTCTACCTGGAGGTACTGTTGATGGTACAGAGGTCCAGGCCGCCAGCGTAACCCTATCTCCTGTGAATCCCTGACCACTGTAATCTAGTCCTGAGAAGGACCCTGATTACCACCACAGGGAAATGGAAGGTAACTGCCTACACACAGTATAAGACGAACGAGACAGAACAAGGGGTAAAATAAAAGACACCTTGCATACAAAACTATCACTACAGAGGGAACACCAACGGGTAAGGAGATAAATAATAAAGCGAGGAGAGGAGAAAACCACAACAGGTAATCTTAGCTTTAGACTTCTCAATATGATCCGCTCTGCTGGTCTGCATGAATGCTTTCACCGACACTTCCCTAGCAGACAGGCAGGTATATGAAGGAATCCAATTATCGCAACATTAATTGCAGCTGAGCGAGGCTGGTCTTGTCCAGCACAGAGAGAGGGAGAATTTAACTCTCTCACTGCCGAAAAACACTCAGCAGCAGAAACTCAGCTGTGAGAAGTCAGGGTGTGCAATCGCGACGATCTTCGCAGCGACACACCCGTGACAGTACCCCCCTTCTACGAGGGGCCTCCGGACCCTCAGGGCCAGGTTTATCTGGGTGAGTAGTGTGGAAGGCCCGATTTAATCGGTCTGCGTTAATATCCGACGCAGGAACCCACGTCCTCTCCTCAGGACCATACCCCTCCAATGAACAAGGTACTGAAGGGATCGGCAATTCAGACGTGAATCGATGACTCTCGACACCTGGAACTCCAAGTTACCATTGACCACCACAGGAGGAGGAGGTAAAGGTGAAGGTATCACCGGCGCCACATACCTCTTAAGCAACGATCTGTGGAACACATTATGAATCTTGAATGTAGGAGGGAGGTCAAGACGAAATGCAACCGGATTAATTATAGCACTGATCTTGTATTGCCCGATGAACCTGGGACCCAGTTTCCAGGAGGGAACCTTAAGTTTTATATTTTTGGTAGACAACCATACCAGATCGTTCACACTTAGGTCCGGACCAGACACTCTCCTCCTATCAGCCATACGTTTGTATCGGTTCCCCATAGTACTCAGATTATTCAGCACTCCTCTCCACACTGAAGCAAGTGTCGACGAAAATCGTTCCTCCTCAGGAACCCAGAAGAGCCCCCCCTATTGAAAGTGCAAAACTGGGGGTGAAAACCATATGCCCCAAAAAACGGGGACTTACCAGTGGACTCGCTCCGCCTATTATTTAGAGCAAATTCCGCCAGAGGCAAGAAAGAAGCCCAGTCCTCCTGGTTCTCTGACACAAAACACCGGAGATATGTCTCCAAGCTCTGGTTCAGACGCTCTGTCTGACCATTGGTCTGCGGGTGAAAAGCCTATGAAAATGACAACTGCATCCCCCGCCGTGTACAAAATGCTTTCCAGAATTTGGACACAAACTGAGACCCCCGATCCAAAACCACATCGGAGGGTACCCCGTGAAGCCTTACAGTCTCCCCAATAAACACCTGCGCAAGAGTTTTAGCATTAGGAAGAGCAGGAAGAGCGATAAAATGTGCCATCTTGCTGAACCTGTCCACTACAACGAGTATGACTGTTTTACCCGAAGATGGCGGGAGGTCCGTAATGAAGTCCATAGACAGATGAGTCCACGGACGCTCCGGGATCTTCAAAGGTAAGAGGGTCCCGACGGACGGGTATGTGGCGTCTTAGAGCGCGCACAAACCTCGCAGGACGCGACAAAAGTTACCACCTCCCTATGTAAGTTAGGCCACCAAAACCGGCGCGAGAGGAGATCCTCAGTTGCTTTACTCCTGGATGTCCTGCCAAAGCTGAATTATGGTGTGCCTCGATCACCTTTTGTCGCAACTGATTTGGAACAAACAGTCTCCCTGGAGGTCCTACAGGGGCGTCCCCCTGAGCCTCCAATACCTCCTCCTCAAGCTCAGAGCATACTGCCGAGACCACCACCCCCTCCTGAAGGACCGGAACCGGGTCCTCCGTATTCCCAGCCCCTGGGAAACAGCGAGATAAGGCATCCGCCTTAACATTTTTTGAGCCAGGACGATATGTGACGACAAAATTAAACCTGGTAAAAAACAACGACCACCTAGCTTGTCTGGGATTCAGACGTATAGCGGACTCTAAATATAGCAGGTTTTTGTGATCGGTAATGACGGTGACCGGGTGGACTGCCCCCTCCAAAAAATGACGCCACTCCTCAAAAGCCAACTTAATGGCCAAGCGTTCCCTATTGCCGACATCATAATTCCTCTCAGCGGAAGACAATTTTTTAGAGAAGAAGGCGCACGGATACCATTTACCAGGGGACGAACCTTGTGACAATACTGCTCCCACCCCAACCTCGGAAGCATCCACCTCAACAATGAACGGCTGTGACGCATCCGGTTGAATAAGTATGGGTGCTGAAGCAAAACATTTTTTCAAAGAGGAAAACGCTTGACAAGCCTTGTCAGACCACTTTGAAAAATCCATCCCTTTTTTAGTCATGTCTGTGAGAGGTTTAACTATGGACGAAAAATTACGAATGAACTTCCGGTAGTAGTTAGCAAACCCCAGGAAACGTTGTAATGCCTTAAGATCCTCTGGCAGATCCCACTCAAGAACTGCCCGCACTTTCCCAGGGTCCATACGAAAACCGGATGCTGACACCAGGAACCCTAAAAGTTGAAGTTCCTGTACGGCGAACACACACTTCTCCCATTTGGCGTACAGTTTATTATCCCGCAAGATCTGTAACACCTGCCTAACATGCTCCTGATGAGACACAAGATCCGGCGAGTAAATTAAGATATCATCCAGATATATGACCACAAACTGTCCCATTAGGTGGCGAAAGATGTCATTTACAAAGTGTTGAAACACCGCCGGGGCAATACTCAGACCAAATGGCATGACAAGGTTCTCATAATGCCCTTCCGGAGTGTTAAACGCCGTCTTCCACTCATCCCCCCTTCATCCTAATTAGATTGTACGCCCCCCTGAGATCCAACTTAGAGAACCATTTGGCACCCACGATCTGATTGAAGAGATCGGGAATAAGTGGGAGCGGATACGGATCTCGGACCGTAATCCGATTAAGCTCACGGAAATCCAGGCAAGGGCGTAGGCCTCCATCTTTTTTCTTCACAAAGAAAAACCCCGCGGCCACCGGGGAATATGAAGGTCTAATATGCCCCTTAGCCAGACTCTCCGAAATATAATCCTTCATGGCCTGTCTCTCAGGACCAGAAAGGTTATACAACCTAGATTTCGGTAATTTGGCCCCAGGGAGCAAGTTAACAGCACAGTCATATTCGCGATGAGGAGGTAGTTCTTGACACCCTTTCTCTGAGAATACATCCTCAAAGTACACCAGAAATGGAGGTAAGGCCCTAGGAGCGACCGCACCAATGACCGTTTTCATGCAGTTTTTATTACAGAATTCACTCCATTGGCTTATCTCTCTGGATTGCCAATTAATAACCGGGTTATGCTTAGTTAACCAAGGAAGGCCCAGCACTATAGGAGTGGGAAGACCCTCCAACACATAACAAGACAACAGTTCTTTATGTAACTCCCCCACTTGAAGATCTATGTTATGCACTGCTTGCAAAAAACTTCCCTGACCGAGAGGTCTGGCGTCGATCGAGAAGATGGGGACGGGTTTAGCCAACACACTCAATCGCATACCTTGAACCCGGGCAAAGCGAGCATCCACCAGATTAGCCCCGGCCCCACTATCCAGAAGAACAGATGTCCTCTCAGTTCTCGCACCCACCACCACCTCCGCCGGTACGAGAAACTGAGACGAATTTAGGGACGAAATACTTACTCCCAGATTGCCGTCCACCACACAATCTGGGATCAATAGTTTTCCGGCGACTTCTCACTCTGCAAAGGACGGGATGGAAACCCCCCAATAACATGTCCCTTTTTCCCACAGAAGAAACAACTTCTTGTTTTGTGGCGCCCCACCGATCCCCTCCCCCGGAATGATGTCCCTCCAAATTGCATAGGCTCCTCTGGACGGACCAGGGGAACCTCCGTATAAGGGACCCTTGAGGAAGGTGGAGTCATCACAGGGGGCGAAGTTACCCGCACCTCTCCCGAAGACATCTGTCAATACGAATAGCAAGGGCCATAGCAGCTTCCAGTGACGTGGGAGGGTCATACTCTGCCAGCACATCCTTTAATTTGTCAGATAACCCTTGACAAAACTGGCTCCTAAGAGCCGGGTCATTCCACTGGGTGTCCGTGGCCCACCTACGGAACTCCGAACAGAATTCCTCAGCCGGACGATCTCCTGCTGTATCCTATCTAACTTAGATTCAGCAAGGGAGACCCGATCCGGGTCATCATATACAAGACCCAGAGCTGCAAAAAACCTATCCACTGACTGGAGAGCTGGGGCGCCCGGGGGGAGAGCGAACGCCCAGGATTGGGGGTTTCCTTGTAGGAGCGAGATGACAATCCCCACCCTTTGTTCTTCACTCCCAGATGACCGAGGTCGCAGCCGAAAGTACAATTTACATGCCTCCCGGAAAGCAAAAAACTTGTCCCGACCCCCAGTGAATCTGTCAGGGAGAGCTACTTTAGGTTCAGGTCCGGCCTGCTCCGGGGGGTACAAAACCTTGGACTTAACGTCCGCCAGCTCCATGGACAAACTCTGCAACGGCCGAGCTAGACTGACTACTGGATCCATGGTGACTGGAGAAAATCTTTATGGTCGGTGAAAATGTCACGCTGTCTCTGCATACAGGAGGACCGGGGTCTATGCTGACCCTAAGCTGGGGTCCTGACTAATCCCTCTACCTGGAGGTACTGTTGATGGTACAGAGGTCCAGGCCGCCAGCGTAACCCTATCTCCTGTGAATCCCTGACCACTGTAATCTAGTCCTGAGAAGGACCCTGATTACCACCACAGGGAAATGGAAGGTAACTGCCTACACACAGTATAAGACGAACGAGACAGAACAAGGGGTAAAATAAAAGACACCTTGCATACAAAACTATCACTACAGAGGGAACACCAACGGGTAAGGAGATAAATATAAAGCGAGGAGAGGAGAAAACCACAACAGGTAATCTTAGCTTTAGACTTCTCAATATGATCCGCTCTGCTGGTCTGCATGAATGCTTTCACCGACACTTCCCTAGCAGACAGGCAGGTATATGAAGGAATCCAATTATCGCAACATTAATTGCAGCTGAGCGAGGCTGGTCTTGTCCAGCACAGAGAGAGGGAGAATTTAACTCTCTCACTGCCGAAAAAACTCAGCAGCAGAAACTCAGCTGTGAGAAGTCAGGGTGTGCAATCGCGACGATCTTCGCAGCGACACACCCGTGACAGCATATTGTGCCAATTCAGGCCAGGTGTCCAGTTTACAGGCCCAGTAGTCAAAGGGGAATGAACTGTGAGGGAGAATATCGATAGGGGAGGAGAGGTAATTTTGAAGCATAGTTGACAACTGCGGTCTCCTGTCTGTTGCAATTGATTTAGTATTACCAGTCATGTGAGCATTACTCGAGAAATCAGTCCACAACATGGTTATGAAACCCCTGTCTCCAATGCCACTTCGGCTTTGTGCACCAGAAACACCTCTTCCGTTTGGCCCAGTATGGCTCGTGGTAGAACCTGCACCTCTGCTGTGTGCTGGGAATGCCTCTAACAAATGGTTTCCAGAGTTGTTTGTTTGTTCGCCAATATTAGCTCTAGGTTCTCTTGTGGCATGATGTTCTGTAATTTGCCTTTCTAGCGTGGATCGAGTATACTGGCCAACCAGAAGTCATCATCCTTCATAATTTTGGCAATGCGGGGGTCCCTTTTTAGGATCCGCAAGACATAATCACACATGTGGGCCAATGTTCCAGGTGTCAATGATGTACTGACAGTGGTGGGTGGAGGAGCACTTTCTGCCAAATCCACATCCCTCCAGTCACGCACAAACCCTGTACCTTACCTTGGCAAGCCAACATTTTCTCTTGCCCCCTGAGAAGCATCCTTCTCCCCAAAATAATCATCCCCCTCATCCTCCTCCTCCTCTTTCTCTTCTTCCTCCACCTCGCCCAGGACAGTTCCCTGAGCAGACAATACCTGACTGTCATCAAGGCTTCCCTCCTCCTCCTCCTCTTCCTCCTCCGCTGCAGATGCATGATCCTTAATGTGCGTCAAAGTTTGCCTGAGCAGACGCATAAGTGGGATGCTCATGCTTATGATGGCGTCATCTGCGCTTACCAGCCGTGTGCATTCCTCAAAACACTGATGGACTTTACAGAGGTCTTTCAGCTTTGACCACTGCACACCCGACAACTCCATGTCTGCCCTCAAACTGCCTGCCAGTGCATCCTCCCACAAATGCATTACAGCTTGCCTCTGTTCGCACAGCCTCTCAACCATGTGCATGGTGGAGTACCACCTTGTTGCAACGTCTATGATTAGGCGGTGCTTGGGGAGGTGGAGCAATTGCTGCAGCCTCTGCATACGACTGGAGCCTAAGGGCGAGTGACGGATGTGTGCGCACAGTCTTCGCACCTTATGGAGCAGGGCTGTTAACTACCGATGATTATTTAGGAAGCATTGCACCACCAGGTTCAAGTTGTGAGCCAGGCAAGGAATGTGTCTGAGTTTTGCCAGGGCTATGGCCGCCACAAAATTACGGCCGTTATCACTGACTACCTTGCCTGGTGCAAAATGTAGACTGCCCAGCCCTGACTCAGTTTCTCGCTGCAAGTAGTCTGCCAGTACCTCCGCGGTGTGTCTGTTGTTGCCCAAAGACATCATCTTTAAAACAGCCTGCTGATGCTTACCACTAGCTGTTCGATAGAGGGACACCTCGTGTGCAACACTGCCAGCTGCGGATGGAGTGCTCGTGCGACTTCGCTCTGTCGATGAGCTTTCGCTTCTGGAGGAGGAGGAAAAGGAGGGTCGAACGCCTACAGCCAACTGTTGCCTATACGTGGGCTAGGCAGCACTGTCCCACCGCCACTGTCCCCTGTGGACCCTGCATCCACCACATTCACCCAGTGCGCAGTGATGGACACTTAACGGCTCTGGCCATGCCTAATGGCCCATGCATCTGTTGTGAGTTGCACCTTTCCACTCACTGATTGTTTGAGTGCATGGACAATGCAGTCTTTCACATGCAGGTAAAGGGCAGGGATGGCTTTTCTAGAAAAGAAGTGCCGACTGGGTAGGTCATAGCGTGGGACAGTGTAGGCCATGAGCTCTCGGAACGCTGCGTGTTATGTTTCGGTAGCTGAGGAGAAATTGCAAAAATAGCCAAAGAAGCAATACACCAGAGAGGCTGGAAAAATATTGGATTGCAGGACCCTAAACTAACCGCAACACTAGAAGTAGCGGTGGAGCGTACCTACGATGATCCTAGACGCCTCGTCACAGCCGGAGAGATAGCTACACTTAAAGGCAGAAAGATGAATGCTATCTGCCCCGTCGCAGAATCCCCAAAGAAATAGGAAGCCCCCAAACATGTAATGGCGGTTAGACCAGAAGAAAATACGAACACAGACAGAAAATAGAATGAGCAAATGCTGGGGCCCAATCTGTCTAGATAGAAAAGTGTAGGAAAGAATTCTGACTGCAACCCAAAAAAACCCTGACAAAAATACCAACACTTCTGATTAACAAAAAAACCTGCGATCACACGATCTCTACCACCTAAATCAGATCTCTGGTGTAACACACAGCAATTCAGCAAATAAAAAGTGACATAGGAACAGAGCAAAAGTGCAAACACAAACTGAGCACAATTGCAGCGCCAAAAGGGGACCAGGCTGAAGTCTACTGCTAAGCAGCAAACCAGCAAGGAAAATCCAACCAGAGGAAAAAAACAGCAAATCACTTATCTGAATGAGAGCAGGAATGCAAGCTGAGCTCCAAGCAAGACGTGGAAGAACAATTGATTACCGGCAAGGCTGAAGGGAGTACAGGTCACTTATATCAGACCATTCAGAGCAAGCTGAAGGCCATTCAGCAATAGGTTCATTACCCTCAGCAACCACCGGAGGGAGCCCCAGCTCAGAAGTCGCCTCCAGAGTATTCACAACAGCTGCACTTTCAACCGAACAAAAGGCCATCATCTCTAATGAGATCAGTTTGGCAATGTAGGCTTTCAAAGCCAGTGTACGCAGATGAGAGGATGAGTACTTTCTTATCCTACTCAGCGTGTCTGCTAGGGTGAGCTGGACTTGAGAGCTGCATATGGGTGAACTAGAGGTGGACATGACGGACTGAGAGGGGGTTAGTGATGGTGGTGGTGGTGGTGGTGATGGCCTAGATTCAGTCTTTAGTTGCAAAAACATTGTGATTCCCTGACTGCTTTGGCCTTGCGACGACACCTCAACATTTCTTGCTGGTGGTGTGCTAACCGGAGGGCTTACAGTGGGGGAAGCGATGGAGCATTGGTGGCTACCTTCAGTCGGAGCAGGTGCACATGTGCTACCTAAGGTTTTGAAGTCCATCCACGCTTGCAAGTGCATGTTGATTAAATGTCTAAGCATGCAACTGGTATTCAAATTTTGGAGATTTTTCCCTCGGCTAAAGGTCCTTCTGTCACGCTGTATAGCAGATATATATATGTGATGTCAGTAATCTATATCAAAAGGGCAACATACTATATAACATGCGCATAGATATATGATAACATAGATTTACCTGACAGAATGTCCAGTGGGTCAAAACGGAATCCGTTATACGCTGTCTCCGGCTAGAGGGTGACCGGGGTCTAAGCTGACCCTAAACTGGGGTCCTAACTAATCCCTCAACCTGGAGGTACTGTTAAAGGTACAGAGGTCCAGGCCACCCGTAAACCCTGTCTCCTATCAATCCCTGCCAACTGTATTCTAGTCCTAAGAAGGACCCTGAATACCACCAAAGGGAATGAACAGGTAACGGTTAATGAACAGAAAGACATACAAGAAAGACAAGAAATAAAGTAAATAAAGTCTTACATACAACACTCACACACAGTAGGAACACCTAAGGTCTCAGAGAAAAACTATAAGCTGTAAGAGTAAAAACAACTAAGGAGCTCTTAGCTTAAGTATTCTCAGAACCGATCCAGTCTGCTAGACTACATGAATGCTTTCACCGGCGTCTAACACCCAGACTGGCAGGTATATGAAGGAATCTAATTAGAACATAATCAAAAGCAGCCGGGCGAGGCTGGACCTAGTCTTAGCAAAGAGCTAGGTAAAATTAACTCCCTCATTACCAAACACAAAGAAACAGCAACTCAGCTGTGAGAAGTCAGAGTGTGTAATCGCGACGATCCTCGTGGCGATACACCCATGACAGTACCCCCCCTCTACGAGGGGACTCCGGACCCTCAGGGCCAGGTCTGCCCGGGTGAGTTGTGTGAAAGGTCCGAACCAATCGATCTGCGTTAACATCAGACGCAGGGACCCACGTCCTCTCCTCAGGACCATACCCCCTCCAATGAACCAAGTACTGAAGGGATCGGCGACTGAGACGTGAGTCAATGATTTTCGACCCATGAAATTCCACTTTATCATTGACCACCACTGAAGGAGGAGGTAGAGGTGACGGTATGACTGGTGCCACATACTTTTTAAGTAATGACTTGTGAAACACATTATGAATTTTAAACGTAGGAGGGAGGTCCAGACGAAATGCCACAGGATTAATTATGGAACTGATCCTGTACGGCCCGATGAATCTGGGACCCAACCTCCAGGAGAAAACTTTAAGTTTTATATTCCTGGTAGACAACCAAACCAGATCGTTCACCTTCAGATCTAGACCAGAAACTCTCCCCCTATCAGCCATCCGTTTGTAACGGTTCCCCGTAACCTTCAGTCTTAACCGATCTGGAACTATCAGTCTCCCTGGAAGTCCCACAGGGGCGTCCCCCTGAGCCCCCAATACCTCCCCCTCAAGCTCAGAGCATACAGCTGACACTACAACTCCCTCCTGAGGAATAGGAACCGGATCATCCGTCTTCCCGGCCCTGGGAAAGTACGAGATAAAGCATCAGGAAGCACCTTTATTGAGCAGTCATATGCGCGATGAGGAGGTAACTCTTTACACCCCTCCTCTGAGAACATCTCCCCAAAGTCCTCCAGAAAAGGAGACAAAGTCCTAGGCACAACCGCACCGATGACCGTGCTCATGCAGTTATTCCTGCAAAATTCCCCCACTGGCTTATCTTTCTGGATTGCCAATCAATCACTGGGTTATGTTTAGCCAACCAAGGAAGTCCCAACACAATAGGAGTAGGTAGACCCTCCAACACATAACAAGACAATTGCTCTTTATGTATTGCCCCTACTCGAAGATCTATGTTATGAACAGCTTGTACCAAGCTACCTTGACAGAGAGGTCTAGAATCAATAGATACTATAGGGACCGGTTTGGCCAATACACTCAGTTGCATACCATGCACCTGGGCAAACCGAGTGTCCACCAGATTAGCCCCGGACCCACTATCAAGAAAAACAGAAATCCTCTCAGTTCTAGTACCAATCACCACCTCCGCAGGCACGAGAAACTGAGAGGGATTTGGGGACGAAATACACACTCCCAGGTTAACTCCTTTGCTCAAAGAGGCCCGGGATGGACACCCCCCAACAAAATGTCCCTCTCTCCCGCAAAAGAAACACCTTCTAGTCTTGCGGCGCACCGCCGATTCCCTCCTACAAAAAGATGTCCCTCCCAACTGCATGGGTTCCTCAGAACAGACCAGGGGAACCTCAGTATAAGGGACTTTAGTAGTAGGTGGAGTCATCACGGGAGGCGGAGTTACCTCGCGTCTTCCCCGAATTCGTCTATCAATGCGAATAGCGAGGGCCATAGCAGCCTCCAGTGATGGAGGAGAATCATACTGAGCCAACACATCCTTTAATTTGTCAGACAACCCTTGACAAAACTGGCTCCTAAGAGCTGGGTCATTCCACTGAGTATCTGTTGCCCATCTACGGAACTCAGAAGAATATTCCTCCGCTGGACGATTTCCTTGCCGTATTTTACGTAACTTTGCTTCAGCAAGGGAAACTCGATCCGGATCATCATATACCAGACCCAGGGCAGTAAAAAATCGATCCACTGACTGGAGATCTGGGGAGCCTGGAGGAATGGAGAACGCCCAAGCTTGAGGGTCCCCTTGTAAGAGTGAGATAACAATTCCCACCCTCTGCTCTTCACTCCCAGATGACCGAGGCCTGCAGCCGAAAGTACAATTTACATGCCTCCCGGAAAGTAAAAAATTTGTCCCGCCCACCAGTGAACCTGTCCGGGAGAGCAACCTTAGGTTCAGATCTGGTTTGCTCCGGGGGGGACAAAACCTTGGACTTAATGTCTGCAAACTCCATGGACAACCCCTGCAACTGCCGGGCCAGCTGGGCTACTGGATCCATGAAAGCTGGGGAGAATCTTTAGTATGGGCCGGTGAAAATGTCACGCTGAATAGCAGATATATATATGTGATGTCAGTAATCTATATCAAAAGGGCAACATACTATATAACATGCGCATAGATATATGATAACATAGATTTACCTGACAGAATGTCCAGTGGGTCAAAACGGAATCCGTTATACGCTGTCTCCGGCTAGAGGGTGACCGGGGTCTAAGCTGACCCTAAACTGGGGTCCTAACTAATCCCTCAACCTGGAGGTACTGTTAAAGGTACAGAGGTCCAGGCCACCCGCGTAAACCCTGTCTCCTATCAATCCCTGCCAACTGTATTCTAGTCCTAAGAAGGACCCTGAATACCACCAAAGGGAATGAACAGGTAACGGTTAATGAACAGAAAGACATACAAGAAAGACAAGAAATAAAGTAAATAAAGTCTTACATACAACACTCACACACAGTAGGAACACCTAAGGTCTCAGAGAAAAACTATAAGCTGTAAGAGTAAAAACAACTAAGGAGCTCTTAGCTTAAGTATTCTCAGAACCGATCCAGTCTGCTAGACTACATGAATGCTTTCACCGGCGTCTAACACCCAGACTGGCAGGTATATGAAGGAATCTAATTAGAACATAATCAAAAGCAGCCGGGCGAGGCTGGACCTAGTCTTAGCAAAGAGCTAGGTAAAATTAACTCCCTCATTACCAAACACAAAGAAACAGCAACTCAGCTGTGAGAAGTCAGAGTGTGTAATCGCGACGATCCTCGTGGCGATACACCCATGACACCTTCTTCACTTCTTCCAGATAACCTTTGCCTCATCAATAGGATTTTGGTCAAAAAAGTGCCACACTGGACTCTTCCTACTATGGGATAAATTTTCAGGGCTTGCACGCTGTGCTAATTTGACCATCTGGCCAAGCTGTCCTGCCACTCCTTTTGTTTTGGACTGCTACGGGCCAGCCAGATAACCGCTGCTGCGATGTCGATGCCTGCTGCGGATCCTTTTCCTGTTCTGAGCTATTGCCAGCGGCACCCTCTTCCCCCAATGGATGTCAATCCGGGTCAACAACTGGGTCAGTTCATCCATCGCCTCCTCTTCAATTTCATCTGCGCCTTCCTCTGTGTCACTGTGTAAGGTGGTATAGTATGCGGGAAGGGGCACCTGAGTTTCATCATGGTCAGATTCTGTCTGTCTCAGTAGACTGCGATGGCAATGTAATGTTCTGGGTGAATGTACCAGTAGAATCATCTAGCAGTGGCTGTGCATCAGTGCACTCCATGTCAGATTCATGTTGGACTGGGGAATTCAGGATTTGACTTGATAATCCAGGCATGGTATGTGAAAAGAGCTCCATTGAGTAATCTGAAGTGTGGCCTGCCGCATCCTTCACTTTTGTTAGGGGTGAAGGACACAAGGAAAGGTCTTGTTCCTCACCAGGAGCCTGCACTGACGACTCAGTGCTTGCATTTTTTGAAACTTTAGAAGAGGAGGCGATCGAGCTGGAGGTTGTTTCGGCAATTTAAGACAAAACCTGTTCCTGATGCTCCGGCTTTAAAAGCGGTTTACCAACTCCCAGAAAAGGTAGCCTTCCAGGCCTTCTGGAGCTAGATGATGACGCAGGCTCAACACCTCCTGCCTTAGGTGCTATTGAGCTTTTGGCACTGGCAGCAGATGCCCCACCACCGTCATCAGTACCAGCTGGCCCCCCACGCCCACGTCCGCGTCCTCTTCCACCATACATCCTCATGTTTGGGAAAATGTACCCAAAATACCAGCAGATATATGGTACTGTATCAGAAGCATGAAGCTGTATACGGTGAAGGGGAAAATTGTAAATCTCCGTCTATATTTCGAGAGTAACACACAGACGCTAACAGGCTCAGTATGGATTAGACCAGAATATAAAAAGCAGAAAAAGGGTACTGTATCAGAAGATACCAGGTGTATATTGTGTTGGTGTAATTTTAAATCTCCGTATATATTTCCGGAGTAACACACACAGACTCTCACAGGCTCAGTATGGATTACAGCAGAATATAAAAAGCAGAAAAAGGGTGTTGCATCAGAAGCAAACAGCTGTATACAGTCTAGGGATAATTGTAAATCTCTGTATATATTTCCAGAGTCAGACACAGACTCTCACAGGCTCAGTATGGATTACACCAGAATATAAAAAGCAGAAAAAAGGTGTTGCATCAGAAGCGTACAGCTGTATACAGTCTAGGGATAATTGTACATCTCCATATATATTTCCAGAGTCAGACACAGACTCTCACAGGCTCAGTATGGATTACACCAGAATATAGAAAGCTGAAAAAGGGTACTGTATGAGAAGCGTACAGCTGTATACAGTGTTGGGGTAATTTTAAATCTCTGTATACATTTCGGGAGTAACACACAGACGCTCACAGGCTAAGTATGGATTAGACCAGAATATAAAAAGCAGAAAAAGGGTACTGTATCACCAGATACCAGGTGTATATAGTATAGTGAAAAAATTGTAAATCTCCGTATATATTTCAGGAGTCACACACAGACGCTCCCAGGCTCAGTACGGATTAGACAAGAACATAAAAAGCAGATAAAGGGCACTGTATCTGAAGATACCCGGTGTGTTAGGGTTCGAGTTCCCAATGCTGCACAAGGGGAATCTCGAGCCAATCCCGCTACGGTCCCCCATCCGTCTCCGGCCGCAGTGAAACCTACTCAGAAGAGACGTCGGTCCAGCGTCTTGCCCGGTCTAATACTGTGCAGAGACTTGCAGCTGCCTCTCCTGGATCTTCGGTTATAACCAGTGCTGGAGCAGGCAGATTTGAGACTAAGTCCTCTGTTTCTTCTTCTGAGCATGCCCAGGGCAACATCTCCCATTGGAGATCAGGGGTCACATGCTCAGATATAGCTACGACTCCTTTTGGTCCTCCAGGAAGGTCCTGTAGCTGTTTGTGATCTGAAGCAGCTTTCTATTGGTCTTTTCTGGAAGGTCTTTTACTTGTGGCTGCTATAAAAGGTTGTCCTGACCGCACGGCCGTGCGCTAGTATCAAACCTTTATGTTCTTTGCGCCAGTATGGTCATGCGTGTGTGTGGTTAGGGCGGCTGAAATACGCCATTACAATACCGACCTAATCGGTGAGGAGCTTGGTATGCTAGATGGTCAGGGTCGGTGTCTTAGATGCCTTTAGAATACCAGCATAACCGGTGAGGAGTTTGGTTGCCGTATTCAGGGCCTGGCGTACAGACGCTATAGATAGCGCATGACCACTTCATATGTTCGCTTAGCAGTCAACTGTGTACCTGGACACAGTGGGGTTTCTCAGCGGCTCTGTGACGCAAATGGGTTCGCTTTAAAATGCTAGTCAGCGCCCTAGTGTTTTACTTTGCGGTTCACTGAAGCGAAGTGTGTTCGCACTTATCGCCATATAGCGCTGCGGCATTCCCGCTAGCGGTTTTGTGGATTAACAGAGTTTGCACTATCTGCCACAGCACGCTACGGTGTTTATTTTAGCGACTCTGCGGGATAACAGAGTTCGCTACTTACGCCATCTTACTAGCAGCAGGCTCTGCCTGCACGGTGGACCCCGGGCTACGAACGCACCTCTCTACATTATTTATTAGGTGCGTTCCGCAGACCCTACATAATACTAGCGCCAGGGTCTGGCTAGTAAGATGGCGGATGAACAGCGTTTACAGCTGTACATCTAGCAGCTGGAGGGTAGGTTGGTGGCTCTTGAGTGCACAACCTCAGCTGTGGATGTTACCGCAATCGCTGTTCAGGCTGCTAGCGTAGCTGCAGCCAGTTTGTCCTCTGCCACCTCTGCCCCTACATTGTCCCACCTCCCGCTTCCAGACAAGTTTGCTGGTGACAGCAAGCAATGTAGGGGATTCGTGAATCAGTGCTCCATACACCTCGAGCTTCTGGCTGCACGTTTCCCCACGGATCGGGCACAAGTGGGCTTTGTGATAGCTCTTCTGTCGGGCAGAGCGTTGGAGTGGGCAACACCGCTGTGGGAGCGCGACGACCATGTGGTGCAGAGCGTTCCTCGTTTTCTGGAGGCTCTGAAAATGGTTTTTCTGGGACCTCAGGTCACCCACGATACGACGCTCCAACTGCTGGCAAGTACCCAGGGTACAGCTTTGGTCAGCCATTTTGCTGTCCAAATTCGGACTCTGGCCTCGGAATTAGAGTGGCCAGATAAAGTCCTCATTCCCGTGTTCTGGAGAGGACTGGCGGGTCATGTGAAGGACGCCTTGGCTACCAGGGAGATTCCTGCCACACTGGAGAAGATTATCTCTATTTCCACCCGCGTCGACCTCCGTTTCCACGAGCGGAGACTGGAACGTGCCCAGTGTAGGCAGAGGCTTCGGCTGGCTCCCACCTTTGCCACCCCTCTTGAGTCGCCCATTCAGGCGCCCGACCTTCAGGAGGTTGCTCCTGCAGGATCTAAATCTCGGGACACTCGTCAATCCCTGATTTGTTATATTTGCCAGTAGCAGGGACATTTTGCCAACCGATGTCCACAGCGGTTGAATAAACGGTTGCGCCCAGTAACCGTAGGAACAAGGTCACTGGACGCCATGACTTTTGCCCCTAAATTGCTCCTCAAGGGGATAATTACCCACGGTTCTACCACCCTACCCATCAAGTTGTCTGTGGATTCAGGGGCAGAGGGGAATTTTATGTCGTCCTCCTTTGCTTCTCGCCACACCATGCCTTTGGTGTCGCTGGCTGAACCACTGTCGGTACGGGTGTTGAACGGAACAATTCTGCCCACACAAATCACCCATCAGTTTGTCCCACTCACCTTGTCTATGTCTCCTTCCCATCAGGAGAATATATAATTTTTTATCCTCCCTGAGGGTATAGATGAGGTTTTGTTGGGATTACCCTGGCTCTGCCACCACTCTCCCCATATTGAGTGGTCTTCAGGGAGAATTCTGGATTGGGGTAATTTATGTAAAGGCAGATGCATTTAGGATAGCGTGCAGGTCACCACCACTGAGATACCCATAGACCTCTCTCCTCTTCCCAAGGTCTATTGGTCCTATGCCGATGTATTCTCGAAGAAGGCTGCGGAGACTCTTTCGCGTTATTGCCCCTAAGACTGTCCTATCGACCTCTTGCCTGGAGCTGAGCCTCCTAGGGGAAGGATTTATCCCTTCTCTCCTCCTGAGACAGAGGCCATGTCCCAATATATTCAGGAGAACTTCGTAAGGGGATTCATTAGGAAGTTGGTGTCACCAGCGGGAGCGGGGTTCTTTGTGCAAAAGAAGAACGGAGAGTTACGTCCGTGCATTGATTATAGGGGTCTCAACGCTATCACCGAGAAAAATAAGTACCCTTTGCCGCTAATCTCTGAGCTCTTTGACAGGCTTCGGGGAGCAAGGGTATTTACTAAGCTAGATCTGCGGGGTGTGTATAACCTGATTCGCATCCGTGAGGGGGAAGAATGGAAGACGGCATTAAATACCAGGGATGGGCATTACGAATATCTAGTAATGCCCTTTGGGCTCTGTAATGCCTCAGCTGTCTTCCAAGACTTTGTAACTGACATCTTCCGGGATATGTTGACCACCTCGGTGGTAGTCTATCTGGATGACATTCTCATCTTTTCTCCAGATATGGCCTCCCACCGGAGAGATGTCTGCAAGGTTTTCGACCTCTTGCGACCAAATTTCCTATATGCGAAGTTGGAGAAGTGCATGTTTGAGCAGGAGTCTCTACCTTTCCTGGGCTATTGTCACGCTGTCTAATGATATGTGTACGATGTCAGTAAACTATTCTTACAGAAACAACACTCTATACAACATATAGTTTAGCAACATCAGCATGTAAATATAGAATAGATTTACCTGACACGATATCCGTTGAACTCAGGGTTAATCTTGAGGACTTGATACGCTGTCACAGGAAAGAGGAGGACCGGGGTCTAACCTGACCCTAAAACTGGGGTCCTAACTAATCCCTCACCTTGGAGGTACTGATAATGGTTCAGAGGTCCAAGTCTCCAGCCTAACCCTGTCTCCTATCAGTCCCTGAACCCTGTAATCAGTCCTAAGAAGTACCCTGATTACCACCAAAGGGATATGGGCTGATCTCTGCTAAATACACAGATTAGACATATAAGACAGACTGGAGAAAACACAGACTCGCATACACACTCAAACACAGAAGGAACATAAATGGTCTGGGATATAAAACTCTAAGCAAGTTGAGCTTAAAACAACTAAGGAGCTCTTTAACTTAAGTCTATACAGATTCAATCCTATCTGTGGTCTGCATGAAGAATTTCACTGGCAACTCCCAAAGCAGACAACCAGGGATTTAAAGGAAACCAATCAACAAATAATCAATTGCAGCCGGGAGAAACTGCACCCAGTCCCAGAACCGAGCACAGACAGAATTAACTCCCTCACTGCCAAACACAAAGAAACAGCAACTCAGCTGTGAGAAGTCAGAATGTGCAACCGCGACGATCTTCGTGGCGATGCACACATGACAGTACCCCCCCTTCTACGAGGGGCCTCCGGACCCTCAGGGCCAGGTCTGCCCGGGTGAGTTCTGTGGAAGGTCCGAACCAAACGATCTGCGTTAATGTCAGACGCAGGAACCCACGTCCTCTCCTCTGGACCATACCCCTTCCAATGCACCAAGTACTGAAGGGACCGGCGATTCAGACGTGAATCAATGATCTTTGACACTTGAAACTCCAAGTTACCATTGACCACCACTGGAGGAGGAGGTAGAGGTGACGGTATGACTGGTGCCACGTACCTCTTAAGTAATGACTTGTGGAACACATTGTGGATTTTAAACGTAGGAGGGAGGTCCAGACGAAATGCCACAGGATTAATTATGGAACTGATCCTGTACGGCCCGATGAATCTGGGACCCAGTTTCCAGGAGGGAACTTTAAGTTTTATATTCCTGGTAGACAACCATACCAGATCGTTCACATTCAGATCTGGACCAGAAACTCTCCTCCTATCAGCCATACGTTTATAACGGTTCCCCATAGCACTCAGATTATTCAATACACCTCTCCACACTGAAGCAAGTGACGACGAGAAACGCTCCTCCTCAGGAACCCCAGAAGGGCCCCCCCATTGAAAGTACAAAACTGGGGATGAAAACCATATGCCCCAAAAAACGGGGATTTACCAGTGGACTCGCTCCGCCTGTTGTTAAGAGCGAACTCTGCCAGAGGCAAGAAAGAAGACCAGTCCTCCTGGTTCTCTGAGACAAAACACCGAAGATAAGTCTCAAGGCTTTGATTCAGACGCTCTGTCTGACCATTGGTCTGCGGATGAAAAGCCGAGGAAAATGACAATTGCATCCCCCGACGTAAACAAAATGCCCTCCAAAATTTAGACACAAACTGAGACCCCCTATCTGACACCACATCAGAAGGCAACCCATGAAGTCTCACAATCTCCCCAATGAACACCTGCGCCAGAGTTTTAGCATTAGGGAGGGCAGGAAGAGCAATGAAATGTGCCATCTTACTGAACCTGTCAACAACCACCAGTATGACAGTTTTCCCTGACGACGGAGGAAGATCCGTAATGAAGTCCATAGACAAATGAGTCCATGGACGCTCCGGAAGTTTCAAGGGTAAGAGGGTCCCAGACGGACGGGTATGCGGGGTCTTAGAGCGAGCACAAACCCCACAGGACGCGACAAAAGTTATAACATCTTTATTAACGTTAGGCCACCAAAACCGGCGAGAAAGGAGATCTAAAGTAGCCTTACTCCCTGGATGTCCTGCTAAAGCAGAATTATGATGTGCCTCAATAACCTTTTGTCTCAACTGATTTGGGACAAACAGTCTCCCTGAAGGTCCTGCAGGGGCGTCCCCCTGAGCCTCTAATACCTCCTCCTCAAGCTCAGAACATACAGCCGACACTACCACCCCCTCCTGAAGGATAGGAATCGGGTCATCCGTTTTCCCGGCCCCTGGGAAACTGCGAGACAAGGCATCAGCCTTAACATTCTTAGACCCAGGGCGATATGTGACGACAAAATTAAACCTGGTAAAAAAAAACGACCATCGAGCTTGTCTGGAATTCAGACGCTTAGCAGATTCCAAATACAGCAGGTTTTTGTGATCAGTAATGACGGTGACCGGGTGGACTTCCCCCTCCAAAAAGTGACGCCATTCTTCAAAAGCCAACTTAATGGCCAAAAGTTCCCTATTGCCGATATCATAATTCCTTTCGGCGGACGACAACTTCTTAGAAAAGAAAGCGCACGGATGCCATTTACCAGGGGACGGACCCTGGGACAATATTGCACCCACCCCTACGTCAGACGCGTCCACCTCCACAATGAACGGCTGTGATGCATCTGGTTGGATGAGAACGGGTGCCGAAGCAAAACATTTTTTCAAAGAGGAAAAAGCTTGGCAAGCTTTGTCCGACCATTTAGAAAAATCCGTCCCTTTTCTTGTCATATCAGTGAGAGGTTTGACAACAGATGAGAAATTACAAATAAATTTCCGGTAGTAGTTAGCAAACCCCAGAAAACGCTGCAGAGCCTTAAGATCCTCTGGCTGATCCCATTCAAGCACTGCTCTCACTTTTTCAGGGTCCATACGGAAACCGGAGGCTGACACCAAGAAACCCAAAAACTGAAGTTCCTGTACGGCAAATACACACTTTTCCGGTTTGGCGTATAGTTTATTGTCTCGCAAGATCTGCAACACCTGTCTCACATGCTCCTGGTGAGACACAAGATCTGGCGAGTAAATTAAAATGTCATCCAAATATACGACCACAAACAGGCCCACAAGGTGACGAAAAATGTCATTAACAAAATGTTGGAATACTGCTGGTGCAGTAGTCAGACCAAAAGGCATGACAAGGTTCTCATAATGTCCCTCCGGCGTGTTAAACGCCGTTTTCCACTCATCCCCCTCTTTTATCCTAATCAAATTATACGCCCCCCTGAGATCCAATTTAGAGAACCATTTGGCGCCAACAATTTGATTGAAGAGATCAGGAATAAGAGGGAGAGGATACGGATCTCGAACAGTAATCCGATTAAGTTCGCGGAAATCCAAGCAAGGGCGTAGGCCTCCATCTTTTTTCTTCACAAAGAAGAACCCCGCGGCCACTGGGGAAGATGAAGGTCTAATATGCCCTTTGGCCAGACTTTCCGAAATATAGTCTTTCATAGCCTGCCTCTCAGGACCAGAAAGGTTATATAACCTAGCTTTAGGTAACTTAGCATCAGGAAGTAAATTAATAGAGCAGTCATACACGCGATGAGGAGGCAACTCCTGACACCCCTCCTCAGAGAACACATCCCCAAAGTCCTCCAAAAAAGGAGGCAATGTACTAGGCACGACCGCACTGATGACTGTGTTCATGCAGTTACTTTTGCAAAACTCACCCCATTGGCTTATCTCTCTGGACTGCCAATTAATCACAGGGTTATGTTTAACCAACCAAGGAAGTCCCAACACAATAGGAGTAGGTAGACCCTCCAACACATAACAAGATAATTGTTCCCTATGTATCGCCCCTACCCGAATGTCAATGTTATGGACCTCATGAACAAAGCTACCTTGGCCGAGAGGCCTGGCGTCAATGGAGAATATAGGGATCGGTTTGACCAATACACTCAGATGCATACCTTGAGCCTGAGCAAACTGAGCATCAACCAGATTAGCCCCGGACCCACTATCAAGAAGAACAGAAAATCTCTCCACTCTCGTACCAACCACCATCTCCACTGGTACAAGGAACTGAGAAGAACTAGCGGACGAAATACATACTCCCAGGTTGTCGTCCACCACACAACCTGGGATTAACAGTTTTCCGGCAACTTTTTGCTCAACAAAGCACGGGATGGACATCCCCCAACAAAATGTCCCTCTTTCCCGCAGAAGAAACACCTTCTAGTCCTGCTGCGTACCGCCAATCCCCTCCTACGAAATGATGTCCCTCCCAACTGCATAGGCTCCTCCGAACAGACAAGGGGAACCTCAACATAAGGGACTTTTGTAGTAGGTGGAGCAACAACCGGGGGCGGAGTTACCTCACCCCTCTCCCGAAGCCGTCTATCAGTACGGATAGCTAGGGCCATAGCAGCCTCCAGTGATGGAGGAGAATCATACTGAGCCAAAACGTCCTTTAATTTGTCAGAAAGCCCATGACAAAACTGACTCCTAAGAGCTGGGTCATTCCACTGAGTATCTGTGGCCCATCTACGGAACTCAGAAGCAAATTCCTCCGCCGGACGATCTCCCTGCTGTATCTTACGTAATTTTGTCTCAGCAAGAGAGACCCGATCTGGGTCATCATATACCAAACCCAGGGCAGTAAAAAATCGATCTACAGACTGTAGAGCCGGGGATCCTGGAGGAAGGGAGAATGCCCAGGATTGAGGGTCCCCTTGTAGGAGCGAGATAACAATTCCCACTCTCTGCTCTTCACTCCCTGAAGATCGAGGCCGAAGCCGAAAATACAATTTACATGCTTCCCGGGAAGGTGAAAAATTTGTCTCGCCCACCAGTGAACCTGTCCGGGAGAGCTACTTTAGGTTCAAATCTGGTTTGCTCCAGGGGAGACAAAACTTTGGACTTAATGTCCGTCAGCTCCATGGATAATCCCTGCAACTGCAGAGCCAGCTGGGCTACTGGATCCATGGCAACTGGGGATAATTTTATGGGCCAGTGAAAATGTCACGCTGTCTAATGATATGTGTACGATGTCAGTAAACTATTCTTACAGAAACAACACTCTATACAACATATAGTTTAGCAACATCAGCATGTAAATATAGAATAGATTTACCTGACACGATATCCGTTGAACTCAGGGTTAATCTTGAGGACTTGATACGCTGTCACAGGAAAGAGGAGGACCGGGGTCTAACCTGACCCTAAAACTGGGGTCCTAACTAATCCCTCACCTTGGAGGTACTGATAATGGTTCAGAGGTCCAAGTCTCCAGCCTAACCCTGTCTCCTATCAGTCCCTGAACCCTGTAATCAGTCCTAAGAAGTACCCTGATTACCACCAAAGGGATATGGGCTGATCTCTGCTAAATACACAGATTAGACATATAAGACAGACTGGAGAAAACACAGACTCGCATACACACTCAAACACAGAAGGAACATAAATGGTCTGGGATATAAAACTCTAAGCAAGTTGAGCTTAAAACAACTAAGGAGCTCTTTAACTTAAGTCTATACAGATTCAATCCTATCTGTGGTCTGCATGAAGAATTTCACTGGCAACTCCCAAAGCAGACAACCAGGGATTTAAAGGAAACCAATCAACAAATAATCAATTGCAGCCGGGAGAAACTGCACCCAGTCCCAGAACCGAGCACAGACAGAATTAACTCCCTCACTGCCAAACACAAAGAAACAGCAACTCAGCTGTGAGAAGTCAGAATGTGCAACCGCGACGATCTTCGTGGCGATGCACACATGACAGCTATATCATCTCCAGGGACTGGCTATGGATCCTACCAATATACAGGCTGTAATGGATTGGCAAGAACCCCACTCCCTTAAAGCAGCGCAGCGCTTTATGGGGTTCATTAACTACTATCACCAATTCATTCTCCACTTCTCTACTTTGGTAGCTCCCTTGGTAGCCCTCACCAAGAAGGGAGCTAATCCCAAGTTGTGGTCAGAGGAGGTCACCCAGGCGTTCTGCTCCATCAAGTCGCATTTTGCCAGTGTTCCCACCTTACATCGCCCCGATGTCGATAAGCCGTTTATTTTAGAGGTGGATGCCTCTTCTGTTGGTGCTGGTGCAGTCCTTTTTCAAAAGGATGCTCAGGGTCGGAAGCATCCCTGCTTCTTCTTTTCCAAGACCTTCAAACCAGCAGAGAGGAATTATTCCATCGGGGACAGAGAGTTACTGGCTATGAAATTGGCCTTCTCCGAGTGGAGACATCTTCTGGAGGGGGCTCGCTTCCCCTTCCAAGTATTCACGAACCACAAGAACTTATACTAAGTCATGTGGCAAGCCCTCAAAACTATTTAGGCCAGGATCACACTTGCGAGGAAATCGTACGACACTCGCATGTGAAATCCCAGCTCTGGCGCCGGCACTCGGGAGTGGAGTGCGCGGCTGCATGTATTTATATGCAGACGCTCGCTCCACTCCCGAGTGCCGGAGCCAGAGCTGGGATTTCACATGCTAGTGTCGGATGATTTCCTCGCATGTGTGATCCTGGCCATACATGTGCATGAAGCTCTTAGAAAGACAAGTCCAGCAATACCTTTACATGGGTAATTCAATCAGAATGTGAAATAATGTGCAAATGAAGGCAGATAAGTAGTGATGAGCAAGCACTAAAATGCTCAGGTACTCGCTGTTCGGGTCGAGCAGATTGGAATACTCGGGTACTCGGACAGAACAACAAGCCCAATGTAAGTCTTTGGGAGACCCGAGTATTTTTGCTGCGATCCCACCCAGGGGTTCTTTTAAGGTTTAAAAACATCTGAAAATTATGGAAACACTGCTCAAATGACATGGGGACATCATGGGGATCACCCCTGGAAACATTCCTGACTCCTAGTTCACAGCTTTAAACAATGTTGTCCGAGTTTCACGCCATTTTTACCGATGCACCCAAAAACATACCAAAACGAAACCAAAACGGATTTACTGGGAAATAAGTTAAGGCACATCCTTTCCATGTTAATGACTTGTATATAAGGCAAAATAATTAACCCCAGACCAAAATGTTCCTCCACCACTTGGGCTATGTTCACACATAGCGTTTTTAAGGCATTTTGCAACTTTAACATTGCTTTCAACCAATACAAACACATTCACTGGGAAATGTCATTGTAACATTATACAACACTAGCTGGCCATGTGATGTGTGACACATAAGCAGACATATATTGTTTCATTTATGAAGGAGGGACTCTTAAAGTCACAGAGCCTATTCTTACAGGGACATCAGGCAGCATTAATCTGATTAAAGGGCCATTATTAAACAGTGGGTCTCCTAAACTGTTATAGCCTATGCAGTGAGTGGATGGGCTGTCAAGAATTACGACACACCCCAATACCCCTTTCACGAGATGTCCAGGATGACTTCCATAAAAAATGTTTAATTGACTGCAAGGCTTGCCCTGCTACCAAGTCATATGCCTCCAATAAGCCCTTAAACTCACATGATATATGGGCCCAGGAAAATCCACTTCACATTATTAATTTTGTCCTCCAATTCTGTTTTTTTGGCATTGACTGCAAGGTTTGCCCTACTACCAACTAATATGCACCCCAAAAAGCCTTTGAAACCAGGTACTGGATGGGCCCAGGAAAATCCCTTTCATATTATTCATTTTGTACTCCCATTCTGTTTTCTTATGCATTGACTACAAGTCCTGCCCTGCTACCAAGTCATATGCACCCCAATAAGTCTTTGAACCCACCTACTGGATGGGCCCAGGAAAATCCCCTTCACGTTATTGATTTTGTTCTCCCATTCTATTTTTTTGCATTGACTGCAAGGCCTGCCCTGCTACCAAGTCATATGCACCCCAATAAGCCTTTGAACCCACATACTGGATGGGCCCAGAAAAATCCTGTTCACATTATTCATTTTGTACTCCCATTCTGATTTTTTGGAATTGACTGCAAGGCCTATCCCGCTACCAAGTCATATGCACCCCAATAAGCCTTTGAACCCACGTAATGGATGGGCCCAGGAAAATCCACTTCACATGATTCATTTTGTCTCCCATTCTGTTTTTTTTGCATTGACTGCAAGGACTGCCCTGCTACCAATTCATATGCACCCCAATAAGCGTTTGAACCCACACACTGGAAGGGGACAGGAAACTCCAGTTCACATTATTCATTTTGTACTTCCAGTCTGTTTTCTTATGCATTGACTACAAGACTTGCCTTGCTAAAAAGTCATATGCACCCCAATAACCCTTTTGAAGCCACATACTGGATGGGCCCAGGAAATTCCCTTCACATTATTCATTTTGTTCTCCCATTCTGATTTCTTATGTATTGACTGCAAGGCCTGCCCTGCTACCAAGTCATATGCACCCCAATAAGCCATTGAACCCACGCAATGGATGGGCCCAGGAAAATCCACTTCACATGATTCATTTTGTCCTCCGCTTCAGTTATTTTTTGCATTGACTGCAAGGTTTGCCCTACTACCAACTAATATGCACCCCAAAAAGCCTTTGAACCTAGGTACTGGATGGGCCCAGGAAAATCCCTTTCATATTATTCATTTTGTACTCCCATTCTGTTTTCTTATGCATTGACTACAAGTCCTGCCCTGCTACCAAGTCATATGCACCCCAATAAGCCTTTGAACCCACCTACTGGATGGGCCCAGGAAAATCCAGTTCACATTATTCATTTTGTACTCCCATTCTGATTTCTTATGTATTGACTGCAAGGCCTGCCCTGCTACCAAGTCATATGCACCCCAATAAGCCTTTGAACCCACGTAATGGATGGGCCCAGGAAAATCCACTTCACATGATTCATTTTGTCCTCCAATTCTGTTTTTTTGGCATTGACTGCAAGGTTTGCCCTACTACCAACTAATATGCACCCCAAAAAGCCTTTGAACCTAGGTACTGGATGGGCCCAGGAAAATCCCTTTCATATTATTCATTTTGTACTCCCATTCTGTTTTCTTATGCATTGACTACAAGTCCTGCCCTGCTACCAAGTCATATGCACCCCAATAAGCCTTTGAACCCACCTACTGGATGGGCCCAGGAAAATCCCCTTCACATTATTCATTTTGTCCTCCCATTCTGTTTTTTGCATTGACTGCAAGGCCTGCCCTGCTACCAAGTCATATGCACCCCAATAAGCCTTTGAACCCACGTACTGGATGGGCCCAGGAAATTCCCTTCACATTATTCATTTTGTACTCCCATTCTGATTTCTTATGTATTGACTGCAAGGCCTGCCCTGCTACCAAGTCATATGCACCCCAATAAGCCTTTGAACCCACGTAATGGATGGGCCCAGGAAAATCCACTTCACATGATTCATTTTGTCCTCCGCTACTGTTATTTTTTGCATTGACTGCAAGGACTGCCCTGCTACCAATTCATATGCACCCCAATAAGCGTTTGAACCCACACACTGGATGGGGACAGGAAACTCCAGTTCACATTATTCATTTTGTACTTCCAGTCTGTTTTCTTATGCATTGACTACAAGACTTGCCTTGCTAAAAAGTCATATGCACCCCAATAACCCTTTTGAACCCACGTACTGGATGGGCCCAGGAAAATCCCCTTCACATTATTCATTTTGTCCTCCCATTCTGATTTCTTATGCATTGACTGCAAGGCCTGCCCTGCTACCAAGTCATATGCACCCCAATAAGCCTTTGAACCCAGGTACTGGATGGGGCCAGGAAAATCCACTTCACATTATTCATTTTGCCCTCTCATTCTGTTTTTTTTGCACTGACTGCAATGCCTGCCCTGCTACCAATTCATGTAGACACCAATAAGCCTTTGAACCCAGCTACTTGATGGCCAAGGAAAATCCAGTTCACATATTAATTTTGCACTCCCTTTTCGTTTTTTTTGGCATTCACTGCAAGGACCGCCCTGCTACCAATTCATATGCACCCCAATAAGCGTTTGAACCCACGCACTGGATGGGCCCAGGAAAATCCACTTCACATTATTAATTTTGTCCTCCAATTCTGTTTTTTTGGCATTGACTGCAAAGCTTGCCATACAACTAATATGCACCCCAAAAAGCCTTTGAACCCAGGTACTGGATGGGCCCAGGAAAATCCATTTCACATTATTAATTTTGTTCTCCCATTCTGTTTTTTTGCATTGACTGCAAGGCCTGCCCTGCTACCAAGTCATATGCACCCCAATAAGCCTTTGAACCCACATACTGGATGGGCCCAGTAAAATTCAGTTCACATTATTCATTTTGTACTCCCTTTCTATTTTTTTTGGCATTGACTGCAAGGACTGCACTGCTACCAACTCATATGCACCCCAATAAGCCTTTGAACCCAGGTACTGGATGGGCCCATGAAAATCAACTTCACATTATTCATTTTGTACTTCCATTCTGCTTTTTATTGCATTGACTGCAAGGCCTGCCCTGCTACCAAGTCAAATGCACCCCAATAACCCTTTGAACCTACCTATGGATGGGCCAAGTAAAATTCAATTCACATTATTCATTTTGAACTCCCATTCTAATTTCTTATGCATTGACTGCAAGGCCTGACCTGCTACGAAGTCAAATGCACCCCTAAAAGCCTTTGAACCCATGTACTGGATGTGCCCAGGAAAATCCACTTCACATTATTCATTTTGTACTCCCATTCTGTTTTATATTGCATTGACTGCAAGGACTGCCCTGCTGCCAAGTAATATGCACCCCAATAACCCTTTGAACTTACCTACTGGATGGGCCCAGGAAAATCCAGTTCACATTATTCATTTTGTACTCCTATTCTGATTTCTTATGTATTGACTGCAAGGCCTGCCCTGCTACCTAGTCATATGCACCCCAATAAGCCTTTGAACCCACGTAATGGATGGGCCCAGGAAAATCCACTTCACATGATTCATTTTGTCCTCCCATTCTGTTTTTTTTTGCATTGACTGTAAGGACTGCCCTGCTACCAATTCATATGCACCCCAATAAGCGTTTGAACCCACACACTGGATGGGGACAGGAAACTCCAGTTCACATTATTCATTTTGTACTTCCAGTCTGTTTTCTTATGCATTAACTACAAGACTTGCCTTGCTAAAAAGTCATATGCACCTCAATAACCCGTTTGAAGCCACGTACTGGATGGGCCCAGGAAAATCCCCCTCACATTATTAATTTTGTACTCCCATTCTGATTTCTTATCCATTGACTGCAAGGCCTGCCCTGCTACCAAGTCATATGCACCCCAATAAGCCTTTGAACCCACGTACTGGATGGGCCCAGGAAAATCCACTTCACATTATTCATTTTGCCCTCCCATTCTGTTTTTTTGCACTGACTGCAATGCCTGCCCTATTGGTGTCTATATGAATGCTGCCAATTCATATAGACATCAATAAGCCTTTGAACCCAGCTACATGATGGGCCAAGGAAAATCCAGTTCACAATATTCATTTTGCACTCCCATTTTGTTTTTTTTGGCATTGACTGCAAGGACTGCCCTGCTACCAATTCATATGCACCCTAATAAGCGTTTGAACCCACGCACTGGATAGGCCCAGGAAAATCCAGTTCACATTATTCATTTTGCCCTCCCATTCTGTTTTTTTGCACTGACTGCAATGCCTGCCCTATTGGTGTCTATATGAATGCTGCCAATTCATATAGACATCAATAAGCCTTTGAACCCAGCTACATGATGGGCCAAGGAAAATCCAGTTCACAATATTAATTTTGCACTCCCATTTTGTTTTTTTTTGGCATTGACTGCAAGGACTGCCCTGCTACCAATTCATATGCACCCCAATAAGCGTTTGAACCCACGCACTGGATAGGCCAGGAAAATCCAGTTCACATTATTCATTTTGTACTCCCATTCAGTTTTTTTTGCATTGACTGCAAGGCCTGCCCTGCTACCAACTCATATGAACCCCAATAAGCCTTTAAACCCAGGTACTGGATGGGCCCAGGAAAATCCACTTCACATTATTCATTTTGTACTCCCATTCTGTTTTCTTATGCATTGACAGCAAGGCCTGCCCTGCTGCCAAGTCATATGCACCCCAATAAGACTTTGAACCCACCTACTGGATGGGCCCAGGAAAATCCCCTTCACATTATTTCATTTTGTACTCCCATTCTGTTTTTTATTTTATTGACTGCAAGGCCTGCCCTGCTACCAAGTCATATGCACCCTAATAACCCTTTAAACTTACCTACTGGATGGGCCCAGGAAAATCCTCTTCACATTATTCATTTTTTACTCCCATTCTGATTTCTTATGCATTGACTGCAAGGCCTGCTCTGTTACCAAGTCATATGCACCCCAATAAGCCTTTGAACCCATGTCCTGGATGGGCCCAGGAAAATCCACTTCACATTATTCATTTTGCCCTCCCATTCTGTTTTTATTGCACTGACTGCAATGTCTGCCCTGCTACCAATTCATATAGACACCAATAGGCCTTTGAACCCAGCTACGGGATGGGCCCAGGAAAATCCAGTTCACAATATTCATTTTGCACTACCATTTTGCTTTTTTTGGCATTGACTGCAAGGACTGCCCTGCTGCCAATTCATATGCACCCCAATAAGCGTTTGAACCCACGCACTGGATGGGCCCAGGAAAATCCAGTTCACATTATTCATTTTTTACTCCCATTCTGTTGTCATATGCATTTGGATTGCCAGCCAGGGCAGTGGGATACTCGATACCGTGCCGGTGTTTTGAAGGGATGTGTCACAGCGGCAGTGACCTGGCCCTGGGCATCCAATAAAAGGGGTTTATTTACAGGGGATGTCTAGAGTTTGTAGTAAGGAATTCGTAACGCCACCTGTGGTATCTGGTCAATGGTGACCAGCGCTGTGATGCAGATCCTCTGGGATAGATGGTGAGATGCAGCATAGTTGGTACAGCCTCCCACAGGTGAGGCTAGATATCCAGGGCAGGTAGATGTAGTGGAAGGTGGTAATGGTGCTGGGAGATGTAGCTGAGTGTAGTAGGTCACAAAGAAATGTATATAGCATAACAATTTATTGAAGTACAAAAAAGGAAAAACACACCTCATTAAAAACAGTTAAAAAACACTCATGGTGCAAAGAAAGTCCAACAAATTCGAGAGCAAAATACTCTAAATACTCATATGCCAATCTTGTTACATAACAGTAAAGGATAACACTCCAACCAAAAATCAACTGTGTACCTAAACTCCTGTTGTCAACATCATTATATAAATGGGGAAAGGAGAATGATGAATTGCCCTAAAATGCAAGAATAAATAACTGAGCAACCTAACAAACCTATATCGATCAAAATATACCAACAGGTTGGAATAATAATCTCCATGAAGCCGGCATGCGAGTACCAGGTATATACTGTTGGTATATTCTGATCTGCCCTTTTTCTCATTTGTTTATCTGACCTTTGGCTACATTGCATCCTTTTAGGCTATTCTGAGATTTCTATACCATATGGTTAGGCTATTTAATGATCAATATAGGTTTGTTAGGTTGCTCAGTTATTTATACTTGCATTTTAGGGTAATTCATCATTCTCCTTTCCCCATGTATATAATGATGTTGACAACAGGAGTTTAGGTACACAGCTGATTTTTGGTTGGGGTGTTATCCTTTACTGTTATGTAATAAGATTGGCATATGAGTATTTAGAGTATTTTGCTCTCAAATTTGTTGGACTTTCTTTGTACTATGAGTGTTTTTTAACTGTTTTTAATGAGGTGTGTTTTTCCTTTTTTGTACTTCAATAAATTGTTATGCTATATACATTTCTTTGTGACCTACTATGAGTGTTTTTTAACTGTTTTTAATGAGGTGTGTTTTTCCTTTTTTTGTACTTCAATAAATAGTTATGCTATATACATTTCTTTGTGATTGATTTTTTTGGTGATCCCCACTGATTTGCATGTGCCTTGCTTTTGTTCTTGTAGTATTTTCTCACATGCAATGAGTGATCCCAATGACATTAATATTTGAGGTGGTGCCCGCTTTTTACAATTTTTGTCTGAGTGTAGTAGGTGATGCAGGAAGAAACTGAGAAACAACCAGCAAGTTGCAGTTTCCAAAGCTTTACTCACAGTTCAGGTGTGCACAGTACAGATGCTCGCTTGGTGCCACGTCCTCCAGGTGAGGAGTCCAGTCAATTCCTAGGTGGACGGAGAACACTAGTCCAAAGCTCCCTGTCAGTATATGCCTTCTCTGGCCGTCTCTCTCTGTGCTGATTTTCCCACCTTCTATCCTTCCAGCACCTTCACAAACAGTGTCTCAGATGTAGCTTTCAGCTCAGCCGTGTATCTTCTCTAAAATCCCTTTTCTCTTCTAGGGAACCTCTCTTCTTTCTTTCTATGAGCAGCTCCCTAGGACTGGAGCCTGCCCCACGATCCTATCTCCTTCTCCTCTCCCCTACAGGAGAACTGTCTCAAACACGTCTGCTCTCTTCCTCCCCAAGGGAACTGTCATCTAACTTCCCTCTAACTCCTGCTCTGACCTACAAGCTCCACCCACCATCTACACCCTTTGCTAGCTGAGGCTTGCTAGATGAACTCAACTAGTGTGTGTGATGGATTCAGTGTTGCCAGAGCCAGGTGTAATGTCTCCACCTTACCTGAGAGTTGAAATACCACATCTCTGGCTGTGATGCAGTACCTCTGTGGCGACTGGACCCCCAGGGGCACCACATACCCCATCTGTTAAACGCAGCACGTCCGCGGGCTGAAACAGAGTAAATGATGTTACATGAAAACATACAATATTTTGGGATATGCATATCAGTAGAACATAATTCTAAACTCAACTTCCCTTTATGGTTCGCACTTGTTCTTAAACGTTACATAATAACTTACACTATCTACTATAAACGCACTAAAAGTGCGTTTGGCAGCAACCATTAAAACTTTCAAGTTCGCTACCAGATAGAACATAATTTTCTCGACCAAAAATACAAAAATACTATAATATTTACATTTGGCTCCTCTTCCCTTTAAAAGACGTTATCCTATTTACACTAACCTATTTTCCTATAAACGTACTGTCACTACATTAACACTTATTCTTCTTCTCTACTAGTACAAGCCCCGCCCGGGGTGTTCTCTGAGTAGCAACCGTTGCTAAGTGGTTTGCCACTGAATTTGGATCGCTCTGTCCCTGCAACAATACTTTTCTAAGTATTATTACTCTCGAAACATATTTACAATAAGGTGCTTTCAGTTCTCAAATGACTATCTGTCTGTACATATTTACACTGAGTGGTCTCTATTACCCAAAATCTATCACACACATTATCTTCAAGTATTCTTCTATGACTCTGCAATACAAAACATTTCAAGATAAAACAATTCTTACTTCACTCTAAGCATACTGTACAAATATAATAACACTTTTATTTTTACACAATCATGACGGTCATCCAATGAGGTAGGTGAAAGATACTTTCCCAGCTGGGGTATCTTCAAGCGTCCTTAGCTTGTGGGGGACCCGCTCAAAACCCCCAACGTTGGTCTTGGGTGGGCTGCAAGACATAAGCCTGGCCCAGTAGACCCTGTCTTCAGCCACACCTAATGGGTTTTTCTTCGGATCTATGGTTGCAATGATGGGACTTTAAACATCTTCCTAAAGTTCATGTAAAACCAAGATGGAGCACCTAAATAGGTGCAAGAACTATTTACAAAAAGAGTTCTGGATCAGCCCTTTATCCATATTCTCGCAGTCTGTCAGTGGATGAAGTGCAACACAACTCAAACAAGTAGAATACTTTTGCAGGACCCCTCCTGGGGTGAACTATATACAGTCCGTTACCTGAAGGGTTAAATAACAGAAATTTGTCTTCACTCTTTTGGAGTCAGAGCAGCATTATCTGCCATCTGAGTGGACACATCTTTCCTTTGTTGCTTCCAAGGTAGAAGTTGTTTGCCATCTCTATCTTTTGCAATAGTTGCAGTAGCTTGCACAGCTACCTGAGTCACTTCCGTTATTTCCTTTGCAGAGGCTGCCTGGTTAGGAGTCGCAGATTGTGGCGCGCCTGCCCCTGGTGTCTCTGTTGAGTTGGTTGAGGCCGTCGTGTTTGCTGCCTCCTGGTGATGGCATGGTGTAAGCTCATCTGGGATCCTGCGCATGTTGAGAGCGTACCATCCCCTCGCACCAAGATGGCGGGTGAAGGAGACTAACTCTCCCTGAAACAGGTCCTGTTCTGGATGCCCCCTAATAAGATGGGCCTCAACTCTGGTTAACAAACAGATCAGCGGCTTTGCAGGAATCTTGGATGAAACCGTATCCCCGCTCCAGGTCGAAGCTAAGAACCCGGCCCCATCCTGACAGATCCAGATGTTCCAGAGACCTCTCCCTGGCCTGGCTCTTGTCTGCCAAATCTCTTTTCTGCAGGGCCTCTCGTTGGGCCTGCCTGTCTCTCTCCTGCTGCGCGAACTGCTGGATTTGCTGGTGGCAGATTTCTTCTGTCATCAGGGGAAACCCCATCAATTCTGCTCGGCCCTGGTCTTCCCATTCTAAGACCTCCGGCTTTTGTTTCACTAGCGCTGGCGGCTGCGGGATTGAAACTGGGTCTAGAATCCCCCCCTGTGGAACGATGTTACGGTCCCAGGCGATGTCTAGCACTAGCTGGCCTGCCTTAGGGGTTGGCAGCATCCCAATGGGGCCCAGCCAGTCATCCCATGACCAAGGGGCGCTATCCGTACCTGCGCTCCTGGGTTCACCATCCACTGATGTGGCCTTCAGTGATATGGTGGCGTGATCCGAGGGGACCTGCATGAAGACACTGGGGAACCAGATCCGGTGGCAGCGGTTTCTGATGGTACTGATCCAGGAGCTTCGCGTACCGGTGATGAGAGTACCCGTGCATCCATAGCTTGTTGTCTGGCGGCCTGCCTCCTCTTCTCCAGCAGGGCCTGCTTTTCCTCCAGACGCCGAGCCAGCTCCTTGATCTCCTGCTCCACGCTGGCCAGGTCAACCTCCTCTTGAGAGCTGAGCCTGTCTCGCCGGAGCCGGGGTGAAGTTTCTTATGCTTCCCGCGCTCCTCAGGCCTCCCTTTGCTCTCCATTATGGCTGCCTGGTCAAGTACCTTCTTCTTCCTTGCTCTCTTTCCCGCTTCTGAGCATCTCTCCACCCCCAAGGGGCGGTGTCTTTTTCCTTTGCCGCTAGGACACGAACTCCCATCCCATACCATACCATCAGCCACGATGCTGTTGCATAGAAATACAGGCAGGTGAGGTTTGCTACTTTTTGCGCTTTTCGTGGGGGCCGCCCACGATGGCACGCCTCTCTGCTCTCCTCATGGCACAGCCATATCCGCCATCTTTACAGTCCAAATCACACATCAATGGGTTTATTGCTTTGCACATTCTTCTAGGCGCACAGGACCCTTATTCAAGGGTCGGCTCATCCTGTTCGTGACGCCAAAATGGATCGCCCGCCAGGGCAGTGGGATACTTGGTACTGGGCCGGTGTATTGAAGGGATGTGTCACAGTGGCAGTGACCCGGTCCTTAGCCCTGGGCGTCCAATAAAAGGGGTTTATTTACAGGGGATGTTTAGAGTTTTGTAGTAAGGTATTCGTCACACCACCTGTGGTATCTGGTCAATGATGACCAGCGCTGCGATGCAGATCCTCTGGGATAGATGGTGAGATGCAGCAGAGTTGCTACAGCCTCCCACAGGTGAGGCTATGATATCCCAGGGCAGGTAGAGGTAGTTAAAGGTGGTAATGGTGCTGGGAGATGTAGCTGAGTGTAGTAGGTGACGCAGGAAGAAACTGAGAAACAACCAGCGAGTTGCAGTTTCCAAAGCTTTACTCACAGTTCAGGTGTGCACAGTACAGATGCCCGCTTGGTGCCACGTCCTCCAGGTGAGGAGTCCAGCCAACTCCCAGGTGGATGGAGAACACTAGTCCAAAGCTCCCTGTCAGTATATGCCTTCTCTTGCCATCTCTCTCTGTGCTGATTTTCCCACCTTCTATCCTTCCAGCACCTTCACAGTGTCCCAGATCAGCGGCTGCGAATGCTGTAGGACAACGTCTTATTTCTGCATTCCTTTGATTCTATATAGCTACCTTTCCAGCGAAGATATTTGTGGTTATTGTCTGTGATCCCTATGTTATCACAGCAGTCGACTTGCTAGCTGAGTCATAAAATCCTCCACTAGGCTAAGGGGACGAGTTCCCTCTGCGACCAAGATTCTTCCAGCCGGCGTCCGCCAGTCCTGGAATGAGCCACCTGTAGCTTTCAGCTCAGCCGTGTCTCTTCTCTAAGAATCCCTTTTCTCTTCTGGGGAACCTCTCTTATTTCTTTCTATGAGCAGCTCCATAGGACTGGAGCCTGCTCCACGATCCTATCTCCTTCTCCTCTCCACTACGGGAGAGCTGTCTCAAACACGTCTGCTCTCTTCCTCCCCCAAGGGGGAACTGTTCTCTAACTTCCCTCTAACTCCTGCTCTGACCTACAAGCTCCACCCAACATCTACACCCTTTGCTAGCTGAGGCTTGCTAGATTAACTCAACTAGTGTGTGTGATGGATGCAGTGTTGCCAGAGCCAGGTGTAATGTCTCCACCTTACCTGAGAGTTGAAATACCACATCTCTGGCTGAGATGCAGTACCTCTGTGTTGACTGGAGCCCCAGGGGCGCCACACATTGACTGCAAGGCGTGCCCTGCTAACGAGTCATATGCACCCCAATAACCCTTTGAAACCTACTACTTGAAGGGCCCAGGAAAATCCAGTTCACATTATTCATTTTGTACTCCCATTCTGATTTCTTATGCTTTGACTGCAAGGCCTGCCCTGCTACCAAGTCTTTGAACCCACGTACTGGATGGGCCCAGGAAAATCCCCTTCACATTATTCATTTTGTACTCCCATTCTGGTTTTTCACATTGACTGCAATGCCTGCCCTGCTACCAATTCATATGCACCCCAATAAGCCTTTGAATATAGGTACTATATGGGCCCAGGAAAATCCTCCTCACATTATTCATTTTGTACTCCCATTCCCTTTTCTTATGCATTGACTGCAAGGATTGCCCTGCTACCAATTCATATGCACCCCAATAAGGCTTTGAACCTAGGTACTGGATGGGCCCAGGAAAATCCATTTCAAGTTATTAATTTTGTCCTCTCATTCTGTTTTTTTTTTGGCATTAATTGCAAGGCCTGCCCTGCTATTATGTCATATGCACCCCAATAAGCCTTTGAATCCAGGTACTGGATGGGCACAGGAAAATCCACTTCACAATAGTCATTTTGTCCTCCCATTCTGTTATTTTTGGCATTGACTGCAAGGCCTGCCCTGCTACCAAGTCATATGCACCCCGATAAGCCTTTGAAGCCACGTACTGGATGGGCCCAGGAAAATCCAGTTCACGTTATTTATTTTGTACTCCCATTCTGTTTTCTTATGCATTGACTGCAAGGCCTGCCCTGCTACCAAGTCATATGCACCCCAATAAGCCTTTGAACCCACGTACTGGATGGGCCCAGGAAAATCCCCTTCACATTCATTGTGTCCTCCCATTCTTTTTTTTTGCATTGACTGCAAGACCTGCCCTGCTACCAAGTCATATGCACCCCAATAAGCCTTTGAATCCAGGTACTGGATGGGCCCATGAAAATCCACTTCACTTTATTCATTTTGTACTTCCATTCTGATTTATTATGCATTGACTGCAAAGCCTGCCCTGCTACCAAGTCATTTGCACATCAATAACCCATTGAACCCAGGTACTGGATGGGCCCAGGAAAATCCAGTTCACATTATTCATTTTGTACTCCCATTCTGTATTTTTGCCATTTACTGCAAGGCCTGCCCTGCTACCAACTCATATGCACCCCAATAAGCCTTTGAACCCAGGTACTGGATGGGCCCAGGAAAATCCACTTCATATTATTCATTTTGAACTCCCATTCTGTTTTCTTATGCATTGACTGCACGGCCTGCCCTGCTACAAAGACATATGCACCCTAATAACCCTTTGAATTTACCTACTTGATGGGCTCAGGAAAATCTATTTCACATTATTCATTTTGTACTTCTATTCTGATTTATTATGCATTGACTGCAAGGCCTGCCCTGCTACCAAGTCATATGCACCCCAATAAGCCTTTGAACCCACAGAATGGATGGGCCCAATAAAATCCACTTCAAATTATTCATTTTTTTCCTCTCATTCTGTTTCTTTTGCATTGACTGCAATGCATGCCCTGCTACCAATTCATATAGACACCAATAAGCCTTTGAACCCAGCTACTGGATGAGCCAAAGAAAATCAAGTTCACAATATTCATTTTGCAATCCCATTCTATTTTTTTGGCATTGACTGCAAGGACTGCCCTGCTATCAATTCATATGCACCCCAATAAGCGTTTGAACCCACGCACTGGATGATCCCAGGAAAATCCAGTTCACATTATTCATTTCGTACTCCCATTCTGTTTTCTTATGCAATGACTGCAAGGCTTTCCTTGCTAAAAAGTCATATGCACCCCAATAACCCATTGAACCCACGTACTGGATGGGCCCAGGAAAATCCAGTTCACATTATTCATTTTGTACTCCCATTCTGTTTTTTTTGGCATTGACTGCAAGGCCTGCCCCGCTACCAAGTCATATGTACCCCAATAAGTCTTTGAACCCAGGAACTGGATGGGCCCAGGATAATCCACTTCACATTATTCATTTTGTACTCCCATTCTGTTTTCTCATGCATTAATTGCAAGGCCTGCCCTGCTACCAAGTCATATGCACCCCAATAAGCCTTTGAACCCATGTACTGGATGGGCCCAGGAAAATCCACTTCACATTATTCATTTTGTACTCCCATTCTGTTTTTTTTGGCATTGACTGCAAAGCCTACCCTGCTATTATGTCATATGCACCCCAATAAGCCTTTGAATCCAGGTACTAGATGGGCACAGGAAAATCCACTTCACAATAGTCATTTTGTACTCCCATTCTGATTTATTATGCATTGACTGCAAAGCCTGCCCTGCTACCAAGTCATATGCACCCCAATAAGCCTTTGAAGCCACGTACTGGATGGGCCCAGGAAAATCCCCTTCACAAAATTCATTTTGTCCTCCCATTCTTTTTTTTTGCATTGACTGAAAGGCCTGTCCTGCTTCCAAGTCATATGCACACCAATATCCCATTGAACCCACGTACTGGATGGGCCCAGGAAAATCCCCTTCACAAAATTCATTTTGTACTCCTATTCTTTTTTTTTGCCATTGACTGCAAGGCCTGCCCTGCTTCCAAGTCATATGCAGCCCAAAAAGCCTTTGAACCCACGTACTGGATGTGCCCAGGAAAATCCACTTCACATTATTCATTTTGTACTCACATTCTGTTTTTTATTTTATTGACTGCATGGCCTGCCCTGCTACCAAGTCATATGCACGATAATAACCCTTTGAACTTACCTACTGGATGGGCCCAGGAAAATCCATTTCACATTATTCATTTTGTACTCCCATTCTGATTTATTTATGCATTGACTGAAAGGCCAGCCATGCTACCAAGTCATATGCACCCCAATAAGCCTTTGAACCCACGTAATGGATGGGTCCAATAAAATCCACTTCACATTATTCATTTTGTCCTCACATTCTGTTTCTTTTGCATTGACTGCAATGCCTGCCCTGCTACCAATTCATATAGACACCAATAACTTTGACAGCTACAGATGCAAGAAATCAGTTCATATTTTGTCTCCTCTTTTTTGGCATGACGCAGATGCTGTACATTATATGACCCCATATGTTTGAACGCATGGAGGCAGAACGTACTATTAATTTACCTTTGTTTTTTATCATGACTGCAAGCTTTCCTGCTAAAAGTCTATGCACCAACTTGAACACGTGGATGGCCAGGAAAACATCACATTATTTGTATCTATCTGTTTTTGCATTGCTGCAGCCTGCCGGTACAACTAGCCAATACTTGACCCAGGTATGGATGGGCCAGATAATTACTTCACATATTCATTTTGTACTCCTTCTGTTTTCTCATGCATTACTGCAAGCTGCCCTGCTACCAAGTCATATGACCCCAATAAGCTTTGAAGCCACGTACTGGATGGGCCAGGAAAATCCCTTCACATTTTCATTTTGTCCTCCATTTTTTTTTTTTGCATTGACTGCAAGGACTGCCCTGCACCAATCCATAAGACACCAATAACTTTGAACCAGCTACAGATGGGCCCCAGAAAATCAGTTTACAATATTCGTTTTGTACTCCCATTCTGTTTTTTTTCGGCATTGACTGCAAGCCTGCCCTGCTACCATTCATATGCACCCTAATAAGCATTGAACCATGCACTGGATGGGCCAGGAATCCATCATTATTCAATTTGTGTTCCATCTGTTGTCTATGCATGAATGCAAGGCCTGCCTGCTACCAAGTATATGCACCCCATAAGCTTTGAACCCACGTAATGATCTGCCAGGAAAATCCAGTTCACATATTCATTTGTACTCTATTTGTTTTCTCATGCATTAACTACAAGCCTGCCCTGCTACAAAGTCATTGCATCCATACCTTTGAATCCACTACTGGATGGGCCAGAAAATCATTCACATTATTCATTTGTACTTCCATTCTGTTTTTTAGGCATTGACTAGAAGACTGCCCTGCTCCAATCATATGTACCAATAAGCCTTGAACCCAGGTACTGGATGGGCCAGGATAATCCACTTCACATTATTCATTTTGTACTCCCATTCTGTTATCTCATGCATTAACTGCAAGGCCTGCCCTGCTAATAAGTCATATGCACCCAATAAGCCTTTGAACCCTTGTACTGGATGGGCAAGGAAAATCCACTTCACATTATTCATTTTGTACTCCATTCTGTTTTTTTTATGCATTGACTGCAAGGCCTGCCCTGCTACCAGTCATATGCACACATAAGCCTTTGAACCCACGTGCTGGATGGGCACAGGAAAATCCAGTTCACAATGTTTAATTTTGTACTCCCTGTTTTTTGGCATTGACTGCAAGGCCTGCCCTGTACTACAACTCATATGCACGCTAATAAGCCTTTGAACCCAGGTAATGGATGGGTCCATAAAATCCCCTCAGATTATTCATTTTGTCCTCCCATTCTTTTTTTTTTGCATTGACTGCAGCAGCTGCCCGCTACCAAGTCATTATGCACCCCATTACCCTTTGAACTTACCTACTGGATGGGCCCAGAAAATCCAGTTCACATTATCATTTTGTACTCCCATTCTGGTTCTTATGCATTAACTGCAAAGCTGCCCTGTTACCAAGTCATATGCACCCCAATAAGCCTTTGAACTACGTACTGGTGGCCCAGGAAAATCCCCTCAGATATTCATTTTGTCCTCCCATTCTTTTTTTTTTTGCATTTGACTGCAAGGCCTGCCTACTTCCAGTCATATGCACCCCAATAACCATTGAACCCATGTACTGGATGGGCCCAGGAAAATCCAGTTCATATTATTCATTTTGTACTACCATTCTGTTTTTTTAGCATTGACTGCAAGGACTGCCCTGCTACCAATTCATAAAGACCCAATAAGCTTTGAACCCAACTACTGGGTGGGCCCAGGAAAATCCACTTCACATTATTCATTTTGTACTCCATTCTGTTTTTTTTGGCATTGACTGCAAGCCTACCCTGCTATTATTCATATGCCCCAATAAGCCTTTGATCCAGGACTAAGATGGGCACAGGAAAATCCACTTCACAATAGTCATTTTTACTCCCATTCGTGATTTATTATGCATTGACGCAAAGCCTGCCCTGCATACACAATCTATGCACCCAATAAGCACTTTGAAGCCACGTACTGGATGGGCCCAGAAAATCCCCTTCACAAAATTCATTTGTCTCCCATTCTTTTTTTTTGCATTACTGCAAGCTGTCCTGCTCCAAGTCATAGCAACCACAATATCCCATTGAACCCACGTATGATGGCCAGAAAATCCCCTTCACAAATTTTTGTACTCCCATTCTTTTTTTTGCCATGACTGCAAGGCCTGCCGCTTCCAAGTCATATGCACCCAAAAGCCTTTGAACCCGTACTGGATGTGCCAGGAAAATCCACTTCACATTATTCATTTTGTACTCACATTCTGTTTTTATTTTATTGACTGCATGCCTGCCCTGCTACAAGTCATTCACGATAATACCCTTGAACTTACCTACTGGAGGGCCCAGGAAAATCCATTTCACATTATTCATTTTGTACTCCCATTCTGATTTATTATGCATTGACTGAAAGGCCAGCCATGCTACCAAGTCATATGCACCCCAATAAGCCTTTGAACCCACGTAATGGATGGGTCCAATAAAATCCACTTCACATTATTCATTTTGTCCTCACATTCTGTTTCTTTTGCATTGACTGCAATGCCTGCCCTGCTACCAATTCATATAGACACCAATAAGCCTTTGAACCCAGCTACAGGATGGGCAAAGGAAAATCCAGTTCACAATATTCATTTTGTACTCCCATTCTGTTTTTTTGGCATTGACTGCAAGGACTGCCCTGCTACCAATTCATATGCACCCCAATAAGCGTTTGAACCCATGCACTGGATGGGCCCAGGAAAATCCAGTTCACATTATTAATTTTTACTCCCATTCTGTTTTCTTATGCAATGACTGCAAGGCTTTCCTTGCTAAAAAGTCATATGCACCCCAATAACCCATTGAACCCACGTACTGGATGGGCCCAGGAAAATCCAGTTCACAATATTCATTTTGTACTCCCATTCTATTTTTTTTGACATTGACTGCAAGGACTGCCCTGCTACCAATTCATATGCACCCCAATAAGCGTTTGAACCCACGCATTGGATGGGCCCAGGAAAATCGAGTTCACATTATTCATTTTTTACTCCCATTCTGATTTCTTATGCATTGACTGCAAGGCCTGCCCTGCTACCAAGTCATATGCACCCCAATAAGCCTTTGAACCCACCTAATGGATGGGCCCAGGAAAATCCAGTTCACATTATGCATTTTGTACTCCCATTCTGTTTTTTTTTGCATTGATTGCAAGGCCTGTCCTGCTACCAAGTCATATACACACCAATAAGCCTCTGAACCCAGGTACTGGATGGGCCCAGGAAAATCCAATTCACAATATTCATTTTGTACTCCCATTCTGTTTTTTTTGGCATAGACTGCAAGGACTGCCCTGATCCAATTCATATGCACCCCAATAAGGGTTTGAACCCACACACTGGATGGGCCCAGGAAAATCCTCTTCACATTATTCATTTTGTACTCCCATTCTGTTTTCTTATGCATTGACTGCAAGGACTGCCCTGCTACCAAGTCATATGCACCCCAATAAGCCTTTGAACCCACATACTAGAGGGGCCCAGGAAAATCCAGTTCACATTATTAATTTTGTATTCCCATTCTATTTTATTATGCATTGACTGCACAGCCTGCCCTGCTACCAAGTCATATGCACCCCAATGAGCCTTTGAACCCACCTACTGAATGGTCACAGGAAAATCTAGTTCACATTATTCATTTTGTACTCCCATTCTGATTTCTTATGCATTGACTGCAAGGCCTGCCCTGCTACCAAGTCATATGCACCCCAATAAGCCTTTGAACCCTTGTACTGGATGGGCAAAGGAAAATCCACTTCACATTATTCATTTTGTACTCCCATTCTGTTTTTTTATGCATTGACTGCAAGGCCTGCCCTGCTACCAAGTCATATGCACCACAATAAGCCTTTGAACCCACCTACTGGATGGGCCCAGGAAAATCCAGTTCATATTATTCATTTTGTACTACCATTCTGTTTTTTTGGCATTGACTGCAAGGCCTGCCCTGCTACCAAGTCATATGCACCCCAATAAGCCTTTGAACCCACCTAATGGATGGGCCCAGGAAAATCCAGTTCACATTATGCATTTTGTACTCCCATTCTGTTTTTTTTTGCACTGACTGCAAGGCCTGCCCTGCTACCAATTCTTATACACACCAATAAGCCTCTGAACCCAGGTACTGGATGGGCCCAGGAAAATCCAATTCACAATATTCATTTTGTACTCCCATTCTGTTTTTTTTGGCATAGACTGCAAGGACTGCCCTGATCCAATTCATATGCACCCCAATAAGGGTTTGAACCCACACACTGGATGGGCCCAGGAAAATCCTCTTCACATTATTCATTTTGTACTCCCATTCTGTTTTCTTATGCATTGACTGCAAGGACTGCCCTGCTACCAAGTCATATGCTCCTCAATAAGCCTTTGAACCCACCTACTGAATGGTCACAGGAAAATCTAGTTCACATTATTCATTTTGTACTCCCATTCTGATTTCTTATGCATTGACTGCAAGGCCTGCCCTGCTACCAAGTCATATGCACCCCTATAAGCCTTTGAACCCACGTACTGGATGGGCCCAGGAAAATCCACTTTACATTATTCATTTTGTCCTCCTATTCAGTTTTTTTTGCAATGACTGCAATGCATGCCCTGCTACCAATTCATAAAGACACCAATAAGCCATTGAACCCAGGTATATTCATTTTGTACTCCCTTTCTGTTATTTTTGGCATTGACTGCAAGGACTGCCCTGCTACCAATTCATATGCACGCTAATAAGCGTTTGAACCCACGCACTGGATGGGCCAGGAAAATGCAGTTCACATTATTCATTTTGTACTCCCATTCTGTTATTTTTGGCATTGACTGCAAGGCCTGCCCTGCTACCAAGTCATATGCACCCCAATAAGCATTTGAACCCACATATTGGATGGGCCCAGGAAAATCCAGTTCACATTATTCGTTTTGTATTCCCATTCTATTTTATTATGCATTGACTGCACGGCCTGCCCTGCTACCAAGTCATATGCACCCCAATAAGCCTTTGAACCCAGGTACTGGATAGGCACAGGAAAATCCACTTCACATTATTCATTTTGTACTTCCATTCTGTTTTTTTGTCATTGACTGCAAGGCTTGCCCTACTACCAAGTAACATGCACCCCAATAACCCTTTAAACCCACCTACTGGATGGTCACAGGAAAATCTAGTTCACATTATTAATTTTGTACTCCCATTCTAATTTCTTATGCATTGACTGCAAGGCCTGCCCTGCTACCAAGTCATATGCACCCCTATAAGCCTTTGAACCCAGGTACTGGATGGGCCCAGGATAATCCACTTCACATTATTCATTTTGTACTCCCATTCTGTTTTTTTTTGGCATTGATTGCAAGACCTGCCCATGTCATATGCACAACAATAAGCCTTTTAACCCACGTACTGGATGGACCCAGGAAAATCCACTTCACATTATTCATTTTGTACTCCCATTCTGTTTTCTTATGCATTGACTCCAAGGCCTTCCCTGCTACCAAGTCATATACACCCCAATAACCCCAATCCCCTCTAGTAAGAAACATGGAGTAGGGCATCTTATCCAAAAAAACTTGCCATTCAAAAGAAGACGGTCTCCTAGACTTGTAATGCCCATGTCCTAAGTTTATTGGCTGACCAACATATTCCCCTGTGGGATACATGTTCACCTTTTCCATAACAACTATTTTACCCCCAGCAAAAACACTCACTCTTGTTAGGAATTTGACACTGGCTGGAGCAGCACGGAACATGTTAACCCTGGTGATCTACTGGCAGCGGCTGATGAGACGTGGAGGAAGGCCTGATTCAATTTGAGGACCAATTTAAATGAGCGAATGTCCTACACTTGAAATGCCCATACACTGACTGGCAAACATTTCCCCCTGGGGGTAAATATGAACATAGTGTGTGTTAGGGTTCGAGTTCCCGCTGCTGCACAAGGGGAATCTCGAACCAGTCCCACTGCGGTCTCCCATTCATCTCCGTCCGCAGTGGAGCCTGCTCAGCTTAGACGTCGGTCCCAGCGTCTCGTCCAGTCTAACAGTGTGCAGAGGATTACTGCTGCTCCTCCAGGCTCTGCTATTGTGGCCAGTACTGGTTAGCGGCGAGCAGACGTCTTTAGGACAAAGTCCTTGTTTTTCCCTTCGGAGCATGCCCAGAGTGAGATCTCATTGGAGATCAGAGGTCACATGCTCAGGTCCTGCAGCAGCTCCTATTGGTCCGCCAGGAAGGTCCTGTGACTTCTGGTGTTCTGGAACAAGTTTCATTGGTCCTTGTTTCTGGCAGGTCCTGTAGCTGTTACTATAAAAGGGTAGCATGGCTGGGCCGCCATGCGCTAGTATCAATCGTCATATGCTTTGCGCCAGTGTGGTCATGCATGTGTGTGGTTAGGGCCCGGCTGAAAAAAGCCCCTAGAATACCGACTTAATCAGTGAGGAGTTTGGTATGCTAGCTGGTCAGGGTCGGTGTCCTAGATGCCCTAGATTACCGGCATAACCGGTGAGGAGTTTGATTGCTGTATTCAGGGCCTGGCGTTCAGACGCCATAGATTGCGGGTGTCTCCCGCGAGGACATTAGCGCATGATCACGTTCTATGTTCGCTTAGCAGTCAACTGTGCACCTGGTTGCCTGACAGGACACAGAAGTTTGTCTCAGCGGCTCTGTGACATAACAGGGTTCGCTTTCAACGCTAGACAGCACCCTAGCGTGTTTATTTTGGTGTTAAGTGAGTTCGCACACATCGCCATATAGCGCTGTGGCACTCCTTCTAGCGGCTCTGTAAAATAACAGAGTTCGCACATATTGCCACAGCGCGTTACGGCGTTTATTTTGGCGACTCTGCGGGAGAACAGAGTTCGCTTCTTGCACCATTTTACTAGCAGCAGGCTCTGCCTGCACTGTGGACCCCGGGCTGCGAACGCACCTTTTTACATCATATATTTGGTGCGTTCCGCAGACCCTAACAGTGTGTAAGTTCTTTACTTTGGGGCATCATAAACATCTGGCAAACCTGTAACGCGTTTTCCTACACAGTTGCTGCTGGGAAGGTGCAGGTTTTTTTAGGAAAAAACATAGCAGACGCATCGTAGTATGAAGTAATCAGGAAAAGGGGCATGGTGATGACAGGAATGGGAAAGTACATGATTAATAACAGCAGTGGCTATGGGAGGTATGAGAGCCAGGATACAGCCTACAATGATCCGTCATTTAGCCACCATCAAGTACCAGAATCGGTTTCATGCCCGTCTTAAGATTGGTGTAACAGATGCACGTATGAGACTCAGCCTAAGAAATACTCGTCCAAAATATGTTACCAAACATGCACGTGTCTGTATAAAGGGCAAAGTGCAACATGTTCGTGAGATGCTGAATTACAGAAAGCAGATGAGTGTCTGAGGGAAACCTACCAAACTGATGGATGCTCGTGAAAAACTAAGTTTAAAGAGGAGTGCACCATCCATAACTATAAATACTCCTGCATAAACACAAGAATCTTCATCTTCACCCATACATATTACCAATAAGTTAAAGGAGAGGGTCTTCGAGACACGGAATGCCCATTCACAAAGTTCCTATTCCTGGCAAACATTTTCCCCTGTGGGGTACACGTCCACCTTTTCCATAACAACTATTTTACGCACAGCAAAAACACCCACCCTTGTTAGGAAATCGACACTGCCTGTAGCAGCACGGAACACTTTAACCCTGGTGATCTACTGGCAGCGACTGATGAGACATGGGGGAAGGCCTGATTCAAAACTAGGCCCAATTTAACCCCTTAACGATACGCCTTTTAACGGCTGTCATTAAGGGTACTTAAACCACAGCGCTGTTAATTAACGGCGCTGTGAAAAAAGCCTATACCGCCCCCCCAGAGATGGATTTTCTCCAGGGTCTCGGCTACCGGGGTTAGCCGAGACCCCAGAGAACATGATTCGGGTCGGTTTTTACCTACCCCGCTTTTGCGATCGCCGTTATTAACCCTATAACGGCGATCGCAAAAAAAAGCGATTTTCCCTTTAATTTCTCTCTCCTCTGATGTGATCGCACATCAGAGGCGAGAGAAATTGGGTCCCCGGGACCCCCGATCAGCCCCCTGTGCCTCCCGGTGTCCCCCAGGCCTCCCACGTCTCCTGCAGTCGCCAGCGTCTTTTTCCGGTAAAGAAAATGGCGGGCACATGCGGAGTGCGCAGGCGCCCGCCGAGCCTTATTTTCTCCGGTGTCTCGGTTACCAGGGGAAACCGAGACCCCAGAGAACATAATTAGGGTCCCCCACAGTCCCCCCGCTTTTGCGATTGCCATTATTAACCCTATAACGGCGATCGCAAAAGAAAAAAAAAAGACGAGATCCTGCCTGTAATTTCTCTCCCCTCTGATGTGATCGCACATCAGAGGGGAGAGAAATAGGGTCCCCGGGACCCCCGATCCCTCCCCCCGGTACCTGAAGGTGTTCCCCATGTCACCTCCGTGCTCCTACAACGCCCCTTGTCCTCCGATCCTCCGTCCTCTTCATCCTGTAAAAAAAATGGCGGGCGCATGCGCAGTGCGCCCGCTGACTCTGCCTGGCGGCAGATTCAAAAAATGGATGATTCCATTCATTCTCTGAAAGTACATTTTGATCACTGTGATAAACTATCACAGTGATCAAAATAAAAAAAAACAGTACATAACCCCCTCCTTTATCACCTCCTTTGTTAGGGACATATAATAAAATAAAGAAATTTTATTTATTTTTATTCTTCCATTAGGGTTAGGGTTAGGGTTACAATTAGGGTTAGGGTTAGGGTTAGGCTGAGTTCATACTGCGTTATGGCAGTCCGTTAGACGGATTGCGTTATACCACGGTATAACGTGGTGTAATGCAGTCCGTTAACGCTGCCATTCCCCCCATTTGAGGGCGCATGCCGTCATTCAGTGACGGAAGACAAAAAACCTGACTGGCACTTCCAGACCAATGTGAACTAGGTGCAAACCAAAGGGAGCTACCCTCATGTAAAACATCCAAAAAAAGGCTGCACTCAAGCATACTAAAGCATGACAACATAGAATACATGAAACTTTGAATAGCAACACGGCTTCGGAATATAAGGAAAAATTTGAGACGCTTAGTATAAACATTTGGCCAAACATTTTAAAGCCCAACAACCATCGTCAAGGTGGTCTCAACTCTGTTGAGTCCCTAACCTAATGTGAACACACCTCTATTAGGCTGATATCTGAATTTCTGGGTGAATATGCACCTCTGTCAGCAATGCCTGCATTTATGGGTAAAGTAGGGAGCTGGTGTAATTAAAATCACCACCTGGTGGGGGCGGAGTGCTCGGTCAGCAAGCTAACATTCAAAAGACAAAAAACCTGACTGGCACTTCCAGACCAATGTGAACTAGGTGCAAACCAAAGGGAGCTACCCTCATGTAAAACATCCAAAAAAAGGCTGCACTCAAGCATACTAAAGCATGACAACATAGAATACATGAAACTTTGAATAGCAACACGGCTTCGGAATATAAGGAAAAATTTGAGACGCTTAGTATAAACATTTGGCCAAACATTTTAAAGCCCAACAACCATCGTCAAGGTGGTCTCAACTCTGTTGAGTCCCTAACCTAATGTGAACACACCTCTATTAGGCTGATATCTGAATTTCTGGGTGAATATGCACCTCTGTCAGCAATGCCTGCATTTATGGGTAAAGTAGGGAGCTGGTGTAATTAAAATCACCACCTGGTGGGGGCGGAGTGCTCGGTCAGCAAGCTAACATTAAAAGACAAAAAACCTGACTGGCACTTCCAGACCAATGTGAACTAGGTGCAAACCAAAGGGAGCTACCCTCATGTAAAACATCCAAAAAAAGGCTGCACTCAAGCATACTAAAGCATGACAACATAGAATACATGAAACTTTGAATAGCAACACGGCTTCGGAATATAAGGAAAAATTTGAGACGCTTAGTATAAACATTTGGCCAAACATTTTAAAGCCCAACAACCATCGTCAAGGTGGTCTCAACTCTGTTGAGTCCCTAACCTAATGTGAACACACCTCTATTAGGCTGATATCTGAATTTCTGGGTGAATATGCACCTCTGTCAGCAATGCCTGCATTTATGGGTAAAGTAGGGAGCTGGTGTAATTAAAATCACCACCTGGTGGGGGCGGAGTGCTCGGTCAGCAAGCTAACATTCAAAAGACAAAAAACCTGACTGGCACTTCCAAACCAATGTGAACTAGGTGCAAACCAAAGGGAGCTACCCTCATGTAAAACATCCAAAAAAAGGCTGCACTCAAGCATACTAAAGCATGACAACATAGAATACATGAAACTTTGAATAGCAACACGGCTTCGGAATATAAGGAAAAATTTGAGACGCTTAGTATAAACATTTGGCCAAACATTTTAAAGCCCAACAACCATCGTCAAGGTGGTCTCAACTCTGTTGAGTCCCTAACCTAATATGAACACACCTCTATTAGGCTGATATCTGAATTTCTGGGTGAATATGCACCTCTGTCAGCAATGCCTGCATTTATGGGTAAAGTAGGGAGCTGGTGTAATTAAAATCACCACCTGGTGGGGGCGGAGTGCTCGGTCAGCAAGCTAACATTCAAAAGACAAAAAACCTGACTGGCACTTCCAGACCAATGTGAACTAGGTGCAAACCAAAGGGAGCTACCCTCATGTAAAACATCCAAAAAAAGGCTGCACTCAAGCATACTAAAGCATGACAACATAGAATACATGAAACTTTGAATAGCAACACGGCTTCGGAATATAAGGAAAAATTTGAGACGCTTAGTATAAACATTTGGCCAAACATTTTAGGCTGAGAGGTGTGTTCACATTAGGTTAGGGACTCAACAGAGTTGAGACCACCTTGACGATGGTTGTTGGGCTTTAAAATGTTTGGCCAAATGTTTATACTAAGCGTCTCAAATTTTTCCTTATATTCCGAAGCCGTGTTGCTATTCAAAGTTTCATGTATTCTATGTTGTCATGCTTTAGTATGCTTGAGTGCAGCCTTTTTTTGGATGTTTTACATGAGGGTAGCTCCCTTTGGTTTGCACCTAGTTCACATTGGTCTGGAAGTGCCAGTCAGGTTTTTTGTCTTTTGAATGTTAGCTTGCTGACCGAGCACTCCGCCCCCACCAGGTGGTGATTTTAATTACACCAGCTCCCTACTTTACCCATAAATGCAGGCATTGCTGACAGAGGTGCATATTCACCCAGAAATTCAGATATCAGCCTAATAGAGGTGTGTTCACATTAGGTTAGGGACTCAACAGAGTTGAGACCACCTTGACGATGGTTGTTGGGCTTTAAAATGTTTGGCCAAATGTTTATACTAAGCGTCTCAAATTTTTCCTTATATTCCGAAGCCGTGTTGCTATTCAAAGTTTCATGTATTCTATGTTGTCATGCTTTAGTATGCTTGAGTGCAGCCTTTTTTGGATTTTTTTTGGATGTTTTACATGAGGGTAGCTCCCTTTGGTTTGCACCTAGTTCACATTGGTCTGGAAGTGCCAGTCAGGTTTTTTGTCTTTTGAATGTTAGCTTGCTGACCGAGCACTCCGCCCCCACCAGGTGGTGATTTTAATTACACCAGCTCCCTACTTTACCCATAAATGCAGGCATTGCTGACAGAGGTGCATATTCACCCAGAAATTCAGATATCAGCCTAATAGAGGTGTGTTCACATTAGGTTAGGGACTCAACAGAGTTGAGACCACCTTGACGATGGTTGTTGGGCTTTAAAATGTTTGGCCAAATGTTTATACTAAGCGTCTCAAATTTTTCCTTATATTCCGAAGCCGTGTTGCTATTCAAAGTTTCATGTATTCTATGTTGTCATGCTTTAGTATGCTTGAGTGCAGCCTTTTTTTGGATGTTTTACATGAGGGTAGCTCCCTTTGGTTTGCACCTAGTTCACATTGGTCTGGAAGTGCCAGTCAGGTTTTTTGTCTTTTGAATGTTAGCTTGCTGACCGAGCACTCCGCCCCCACCAGGTGGTGATTTTAATTACACCAGCTCCCTACTTTACCCATAAATGCAGGCATTGCTGACAGAGGTGCATATTCACCCAGAAATTCAGATATCAGCCTAATAGAGGTGTGTTCACATTAGGTTAGGGACTCAACAGAGTTGAGACCACCTTGACGATGGTTGTTGGGCTTTAAAATGTTTGGCCAAATGTTTATACTAAGCGTCTCAAATTTTTCCTTATATTCCGAAGCCGTGTTGCTATTCAAAGTTTCATGTATTCTATGTTGTCATGCTTTAGTATGCTTGAGTGCAGCCTTTTTTTGGATGTCATTCAGTGACGGAGCCTCGGACGTGGGCTGCAGCGTCTGGGCTCCGTCACCGCTAGCGCAGATGAATCATCTGCTGATTCCTCTGCGCTAGCAGGTATAGCATAACGCGATCGCGTTATACTATACCGTTACCAGCCCATCAACGCTATGTGTTGAACGGGCTGGTAAAACGCAATATGAACCTAGCCTTAGGGTTAGGGTTATAATTAGGGTTAGGGTTGGAATTAGGGTTAGGGTTAGGGTTACAATTAGGGTTGGGATTAGGGTTAGGGTTGGGATTAGGGTTAGGGGTGTGTTGGGATTAGGGTTGGAGCTAGAATTGAGGGGTTTCCATTATTTAGGCACATCAGGGGGTCTCCAAACACGACGTGGCGTTCAAAAAGTTAAATGGTGCTTCCTCCCTTCCGAGCCCTGCCGTGCGCCCAAACAGTTGTTTACCCCAACATATGGGGTATCAGCGTACTCAGGACAAATTGCACACCAATTTTGGGGTTCTAATTTCTCCTGTTACCCTTGGAAAAAAAATAGCTGGCTAAAAAATCATTTTTGAGGAAAAAAATGATTTTTTATTTTCACAGCTCTGCGTTTATAAATTTCTGTGAAGTACTTGGGGATTCAAAGTGCTCACCACACATCTAGATAAGCTCCTTGGGGGGGTATAGTTTCCAAAATGGTGTCACTTGCAGAGGGTTTCTACTGTTTAGGCACATCAAGGGCTCTGCAAACACAACATGACGCCCGCAGAACATTCCATCAAAGTCTGCATTACAAAATGGCGCTCCTTCCCTTCCAAGCTCTCCTATGTGCCCAAACAGTGGTTCCACCCCACATATGGGGTATCAGCATATTCAGGAAAAATTGCACAACAAATTTTGGGGTCCAATTTCTCATGTTACCCTTGGGAAAATAAAAAAATATCGGGCTAAAAAATAGTTTTTGATGAAAAAAATTATTTTTTATTTTCGGGGCTCTACGTTATAACTTCTGTGAAGCACTTGGAGGTTCAAAGTGCTCACCACACATCTAGATAAGTTCCTTAAGGGGTCTAGTTTCCAAAATGGTGTCAATTGTGGGGTGTTTCCACTGTTTAGACACATCAGGGCCTCTACAAACGCGACATAGCGTCCAGCCAATTCTGCGTTGAAAAAGTCAAATGGCGCTCCTTCCCTTCCAAGCTCTGCCATGCACCCAAACAGTGGTTTACCCCCACATATGGGGCATCAGCATGCTCAGGACAAATTGCACAAAAACTTTTGGGGCCTTGTTACCCTTGGGAAAATAAAAATTTGGGTAAAAAGATTGTTTTTGTGGAAAAAATATGATTTTTTATTTTCACGGCTCTACGTTATGAACTTCTGTGAAGCACTTGGAGGTTCAAAGTGCTCACCACACATCTAGATAAGTTCCTTAAGGGGTCTAGTTTCCAAAATGGTGTCAATTGTGGGGGGTTTCCACTGTTTAGGCACATCAGGGGCTCTCTAAAAGCGACATGGCGTCCAGCCAATTCTGCGTTGAAAAAGTCAAACAGTGCTCCTTCCCTTCAAAGCTCTGCCATGCACCCAAACAGTGGTTTACCCCCACATATGGGGTATTAGCATGCTCAGGACAAATTGCACAAAAACTTTTGGGGCCTTGTTACCCTTGGGAAAATAAAAATTGGGGTGAAAAGACCATTTTTGTGGAAAAAATATGATTTTTTATTTTCACAGCTCTACGCTATAAACTTCTGTGAAGCACTTGGAGGTTCAAAGTGCTCACCACACATCTAGATAAGTTCCTTAAGGGATCTAGTTTCCAAAATGGGGTCACTTATTGGGGGTTTCCACTGTTTAGGCACATCAGGGGCTCTCTAAAAGCGACATGGCGTCCAGCCAATTCTGCGTTGAAAAAGTCAAACGGCGCTCCTTCCCTTGCGACCTCTGCCGTGCGCCCAAAAAGTGGTTTACCCCCACATATGGGTATCGGCGTATTCAGGATAAATTGCAAAGCAAATTTTGTGGTTCATTTTTTCTGTTAACACTTGTGAAAATAAAAAAAAATTGGTTCCGAAGTAAAGTTTTTTGCAAAAAAAGTTAAATGTTAATTTTTTTCTTCCACATTGCTTCAGTTCCTGTGAAGCACGTAAAGGGTTAATAAACTTCTTGAATGTGGTTTTGAGCACCTTGAAGGGTGCAGTTTTTAGAATGGTGTCATTTTTGGGTATTTTCTATCATTTAGACCCCTCAAAGTGACTTCAAATGTGATGTGGCCCCTAAAAAAAATGGTGTTGTAAAAATAAGAAATTGCTGGTCAACTTTTAACCCTTATAACTTCGTAACAAAAAAAAATTTTGTCCCAAAATTGTGCTGATGTAAAGTATACAAGTGGGAAATGTTATTTATTAAGAAATTTGTGTGAGATATCTCTCTAATTTAAGGGCATAAAAATTTAAAGTTTGAAAATTGCTAAATTTCCAAAATTTTCGCCATATTTCCGCTTATTTCATAAATAAGCGCAAGTCATATAAAAATTTTTTTTACCACTAACGTGAAGTATAATATGTCACAAAAAAACATTCTCAGAATCAGCTGGATTCGTTAAAGCGTTCCAGAGTTATAGCCTCATAAAGAGACAGTGGTCAGAATTGTAAAAATTGGCCCGGTCATTAAGCTGCAAATTGGCTCTGTCACTAAGGGGTTAACAGACCGGGTCTCCTACACTTGGAATGCCCATACACTTAGTGTATGGGCTGGAAAACATTTCCAAATCACTAAATTCGATTACCAAAGGAAACTGTATCTAGAGTGAACATAAATTTCCCATAAAATCTAGATTTTATTGATAATACCTTAAAAAACACCTAACCCAGTGTAATTGGTTACAAATAAACCTATTAAATATAAAATCGTATAGCAGACCAATACCTTCCTGCTGAAACCCTGCAATAAACCTCGACTTTCTCCTTCCTTGCTGTGGAGGTTGGCACCCTAAAAAACGATTTTTTGGCGCCCCCACTCAACGAGGACTGTCCCTCTTTCCCTGATAATTCCCTATTGTCATAGGTGGGAAAACAATATAGTGAAGGAGAGGAATGAAAAGGATAGACCCTTATAAATCAAAAAACAAATTGGTCTGCAGGTTCAGCAGCAAAGCAAAATAAAATCATGCAAAAATTGATATCATCATATTCATATTAATAATAAGTCCCCACAACCTTGCAACAAGAATCGATTTGATTATTAATCATTTAGCAAGAGTTGTATATCGACCCTCTTTGCCACAGCAGCACATTTTATAATAGAGTCAAGCAGCAATAACCAGATAATCCCAAATGCATAACAGTTTTGATAGTGAGGGACTTAGCATGAGTAGAAGACACCCCGACGCGTTTCCCAGTTTGCACGGTTCATCAGGAGGATCGGATGGAGTTGATGCCGGATACCATAGTGATGAATGGTATGCCTGGCAGTCGATAACAGGGGACTTAAATAACCCCTGATTCATCCCACTGCCATTATTGGCTCCGCCTCCCCAATGGTCAGCGGTAATCACCTAAGGTCTTAGCGGTGAAAATCATGCCAATAAAATCTAGTTTTTATGGGAAATTTATGTTCACTCTGGAAAACATTTCCCCCTGGGGGAGTGAATACTTTTCTGTCCAATTATGACAAGAGCATTCTTAAGGTGATACCTTTATTGGCTAACCAGAAAATTATATGTTCGCTAGCTTTCAGAGCTCAAAGGCTCCTTCTTCAGGCAAGATTACATTTGGAATAATAAGAAAGACACATTAGATGCTTACTATAGTAGGAAATTTGTTCAAGACCTGGGAGGTGTGATGCCTTCAAAAGATAAGCAAAGGAAATATAATATAATTTATTATTGTACCCCCTGGGGGAGTAAAATTGTCTAAAATATTTTATGGGCATCATAGACACCCTTGCCAAACATCTGACTGCCTGCAGCAGCACAGAATACAGTAACCCTGGTCATCTAGTTGCGGACATTGAGAAGACATTAATGATAAATTATACTGAAATAAACCAAATAAATCAAAAATGTGAATCCACCTATGAAAGAAAATAACAAAAGGGAGGGGCGAACACAGGTTCATAGATATGAAGCCAGAATGTGTCCAACGAGATATGTTTATCCCTAGCAACAGCTCAGAGAGAGCGATATACATAAAAATATAATATAATAGGATTTTACTATTTTTATATTGGAGAGGAATACACTAGGTCATAAGAGAATGTTCCACAAATAGTAAAACTGGAAAATATAAGAATTAATGGAAAGAATATACAAACATCTCATTTTGAGGAAATTTCACCACGTTGGGAGTAACCTTTGTTTTGGTTTCAAATTTGTAACGGGCATCTTAAAAATAACCTTGTAAAAAATTGATTGACTTTGGCATCACGGAATACATTCACCCTGGTGTGGTATTGGTTGTGGATGATAAGGATGAAGATAAGGAAGAGTATAACACCATATAGACCAATTCAGGAAGCGGAAATCCATGTGTGGTTGTGAAGAGGTGCATGAGAATACACCTCCACAAAAAAGGCAATGTATTTGAGGATTTGTTTTGCTGTTTTCATTCGGTGGTGTACAGAAGTCTTGACCAATCCCAATCCAGCCCTTATTCATTTTTATAAGAGTCAGCCTGTCAGCATTGTGAATTGACAGGCGGATGCGCTTATCTGTCATAATTCCACCAGCGGCACTAAAAACCCGCTCCGACAGAACGCTAGCTACAGGGCAGGCCAGGACCTACAAGGCACAGAGAGCCAGTTCATGCCAAGTGCACAGCTTGGATACCCAATAATTAAAAGGCACAGAGGAATCACGGAGGACATTTGTACGATCTGCAAGGTACTCCCTCACCATCTTCCCAAGCATTGCACTTTTTGTGCCAGCAACCCTTGCCTCTGTGGCGGTGCGATGGGCGGGTCTGAGAACACTGTCCCAGAACTTTGCCATTGTTTCCCTGGTTGAGCTGGATTGTACTTCTGTCTCTCTCGCTTGGACTCCTTGGCTGTACAACAAACTCTGATGTCTGCTGCCAGCGTTCTCACATGGGAATTTTTGCAGTTATTCCGCTACAAGAGCCCTGTGGTACAGCAACATTTTTGTACACCTGTCTGCCTCTGGAAGAAGAGATTGAAAGTTTTCCTTAGAGCGTGGGTCTAGAATTGTCACCATCCAGTAATTTTTGTCACCAAAAATTTTTCTAATGCGAGGGTCACTGGAAACGCAGGTCAACATAAAGTCAGCCATGCGTGCCAGACTAAAAACAGGCAAGACTATTGTGTCCTCACCAACAGGATGACTGACCATGCTGTCCTCCTCATCCTCATCCTCATCCTCCCACCTGTCCTCAGGCCATCCCCTCTCTACAGACGGTATGACAGCTGTGCTTGTAGTACCATCTATAGCCCATGAAAGTAGCTCCTGTTCTTCCTCCTCCTATTGTCTACCAATCCATGTTGCGACGACATGAGGCTGGGCTGAGTGTAATCACCCTGTATGGTTCCTTGCTCCGTGTCCTTGTGCTCTGCCTGCAATGCATCATCTTTAATTGTGAGCAGAGAGGTTTTAAGAATGCTGAGAAGCGGGATGATGACGCTAATTATGGCGTCATCGCCGCTGACCATTTTGATGCATTCCTCAAATTTCTGGAGGATGGTACAAGTGTCTGACATCCATGTCCACTCCTGAGGTCTTACGTGGGGAGTCTGAACTGAATATTGACGGCCTTGTTGATGATGGTAGTCAACAACTGCCCTCTTCTGCTCAAGAAACCTTTCCAACATATGCAGTGTAGAGTACCAATGCGTGGGGACATCACACACCAGTCGGTGAGCTGGAAGCTGCAAACGTTGCTGAAGCACGGCAAGGGCAGCTGAAGCTGTAGCTGACTTTCTAAAATGGGCAGACAGACGGCGTAGCAGATCTGGCAGCTCCGGGTAGCTTTCTAGAAAACGTTGAACCATGAGGTTAAGCACATGGGCCAGGCAAGGTACGTGTGTCAGCTCAACTTGCCTCAGAGCCGCCACCAGTTTCCAGCCATTGTCACACATGACCATGCCTGGCTGCAGGTTCAGCGGTATCATCCAAAATCTGACTGCTCTTTCAGCGCCGTACCACAACTCTGCTGCATTGTGTGGTTTGTCACCTATGCAGATTAGCTTCTGCACAGCCTGTTGCTGCTTGGCTGAGGCAGTGCTGCAGTGCTTCCAGCTTCTGACTGATGTGTTCATTTCCGAAATAGAGGCTGAAGAAAATGAGGAGGAGGAGGTGCAGGAGCTGTAGACTGTAGGGGCAACCCTGATTGACATAAGAACCGCAATCCTCGGAGTGGGGATGATGTGTTCAATCCCAAGGTCCGACGGGGTCCCGGCTTCCACTATATTCACCCAGTGTGCCATCAGTGAAATGTACCATCCCTGTCCACAGGCACTTGTCCACGTGTCCATAGTTAGGTGGACTTTCTCAGTAACAGCATTGTTGAGGGCAGGGGTAATATTGTGGAACACATGCTGGTGTAATGCCGGTACGGCACAATGGGAGAAATAATGGCGACTGGGGACCGAGTACCTTGGGACGATCGCAGCCATCAGGTTGCAGAAAACTTCCGTCTCAACGAGTCAAAAAGGCAACTGTTATGTTCGGTAGCTGAGGAGGACAGGAACAACAGCAGGGCAGCCGAACACCTGAGATGTTGGTAACTAATGGGTTGCAGAAACCTGAACTAACCACACAACTAGAGGTAGCCGTGGAGCGTTCCTACGTTGATCCTAGACGCCTCGTCACAGCCTGAGAGCTAGCTATACCTAAAGATAGAAACAGGAAAGCTAACTGCCCCGGAGTAGAGCCCCAAAGGAATAGGCAGCCCCAAACATATAATGGCGGTCAGACAAGATGAAAACACAAACGCAGGCAGAAAACAGATTGAGCAAACGCTGGAGCCACAAGCTGACTAAATAGGAAAGGACAGGAGAGATTACTTTCTGCAACCCAGAAAATCCTACAAAAATCCAACAATTCTGATTACAAAAATACTGAGATCACACGATCTCGCCACCCACTAAATCAGATCTCAGTGTGAACGAAACCAAGCTGCAGCCGCTGAAAAAGCTGGAAAAAGCAAATGAAAAAACAACAGAGGCTACAGACAAACTGTGAGGAGCTCAGGCCCCCGGAGGGGACCCAGCAGTCCTCCACAAATGTGCAGAAAACAATGCAAATAGCAAGCACAAAAATAAAAGCAGAAAATATCTTATCTGATAGCAGAAGATGCAGGCAAGACTCAGCAAACTTCCAAATGATCCAGGAACCACAATTGAGACAAGTACAATTTATCACCAGCAACCATCATGGGAGGGAACCTCCCTTATATCAGACCAGTCCTTGATCCCAGATTGCCATTCCTCGCTGAAAGGTTCAATACTGTCTGTAACCATCAGAGGGAGCCTCTGCTCAGAAACCATCTCTAGCACATTCATAACAGTACCCCCCCTTGAGGAGGGGTTAACGAACCCTCACTTGTGCAACCAGGTCGATCAGGATGAGCTCGATGATAGGCACGGATCAGTCTCCTAACATGGATGTCCGAAGCAAACACCCAAGAATTATCCTCCTGACCATAACCTCTCCACTTAACCAAATACTGGAGTTTCTGTCTAGAAAAACGAGAATCCAATATTTTCTCAACCACATACTCCAGATTGCCCTCAACCAAAACAGGGTCAGGAGGCGCAGCCATAGGAACCACTATCTCGACAAACCTCTTCAATAAGGACTTGTGGAACACGTTATGGATCTTAAATGTCCCTGGAAGAAGCAAACGGAAGGAAACAGGATTAACAATCTCCATGATCTTATAAGGTCCAATGAACCTAGGCTTAAACTTTGGAGATGCAACCCTCATAGGGATATTTCTTGAGGACAACCAAACCAAGTCCCCCACTTTAAACCGAGGACCATCAGTCCTATGCCGGTTGGCAAACCGTTGGGCCTTCTCCTGAGAGAGAGACAACCTCTCCACTACCTGGTCCCAAATCTGCTGCATTCGCTCCACAACAGAGTCAACACCCAGACAGACAGAAGCCTCCCCTGTCCCGAAGAAAATCGAGGGTGAAACCCGGAATTGCAGAAAAATGGAGACTTACGGTGGCAGAGCTAGCCCTATTATTAAGAGCAAACACAGCCAAAGGCAAAAAAGATACCCAGTCATCTTGATCAGCAGACACAAAACATCTCAAATAAGTCTCCAAGGTCTGGTTTGTTCTCTCGGTTTGTCCATTGGTCTGAGGATGAAAAGCAGAGGAGAAAGATAATTGAACACCAAGTTTAGAACCAGGGGCGGAACTATAGTGGAAGCAGGGGAAGCAGCTGCCACAGGGCCCGGGCTAGAAGGGGGCCCGTCCCTGCTGCAGCTGCCCTGTGATTTAGGAGCATAAAGGGGGGCCCGAGCACGCTGGCAAATGGATCCGCGCTGGGGCCCCTCCCAACATTTTGTTCAGGCTTCTGACTCTGAACGCTGATGCATAACAACACTGTGTTGTTTTAAAGAGACACTACAGTGTTGTAAATGCAGACAGCGAACAGAAATGAGCACTGTAGCTTTAAGCTGCGGCCCAGTGCATTATGGTCCGTCTGTCACAGCGTGTGTGCATGTGGGGGCGGACAGCAGACGGCCAGGCAGACCACATGAAGCAGCAGGCTGACTGGGCAAGCAGGTGGAAGCCCGGGCGAGCAGGGTGAGTACCGTGAGTCTCTCAACAGTGAGAAGAGGCTTGGCTGCTCAATGGTGACTGGGAGGGCAGGTGCAGCGGATTAACTGGGCCCACATTACAGGTCCCGCCCAGGTTTGCAGTGAGGGGGCCCACATTCAGCACAGCCCAGTAGCAAGGGGCCGCATTCCAACAGGGCCTCGGGCTCTGGGCTGTTTGGACGCAAGCCTCAAAGGTCACTCACTACCTCCCCTGGGCCCATGTTGGGCACGGGACCTCATAACCAGTAGCCCACCCCTGGCCCAGTACAGGCCTCATTTGCTACAAGTGAGGAGTGACAGCCTGAGCCTGCTCATGTGACCAGTAACAACCTCAGCTCTGGGCCCTGTAATGTGACAAGTACAACACATAACTCCTCTGCTCATGGACAAGGCAACCTCAGTCTGTACATGTGACAAGTAACACCTAAACTCATGCTACTTGTGACAAGTAGCAACCTCAGCTCTGCTATTGTGACAAGTAACAACCTCAGCTCTGCTTATGTGACAAGTAACACCTCAGCTCTGCTACATGTGACAAGTAGCAACCTCAGCTCTGCTACATGTGACAAGTAAACCTCAGCTCTGCTACATGTGACAAGTAGCAACCTCAGCTCTGCTACATTGTGACAAGTAACAACCTCAGCTCTGCTACATTTGACAAGTAACAACCTCAGACTCCTCTACATTTGACAAGTAAGTAACCTCAGCTCTTGCTACATGTGACAAGTAGCAACCTCGCTCTGCTACATGTGACAAGTAACAACCTCAGCTCTGCTACATTGGACAAGTAACAACCTCAGCTCTGCTCATGTGACAAGTAACAACCTCAGCTCTGCTCATGTGACAAGTAACAACCTCGCTCTGCTCATGTGACAAGTAACAACCTCAGCTCTGCTCATGTGACAAGTAGCAACCTCAGCTCTGCTCATGTGACAAGTAGCAACCTCAGCTCTGCTCATGTGACAAGTAGCAACCTCAGCTCTGCTCATGTGACAAGTAACACTCAGCTCTGCTCATGTGACAAGTAGCAACCTCAGCTCTGCTACATGTGACAAGTAGCAACCTCAGCTCTGCTACATGTGACAAGTAGCAACCTCAGCTCTGCTACATGTGACAAGTAACCTCAGCTCTGCTACATGTGACAAGTAACCTCAGCTCTGCTACATGTGACAAGTAGCAACCTCGCTCTGCTACATGTGACAAGTAGCAACCTCGGCTCTGCTACATGTGACAGTAGCAACCTCAGCTCTGCTACTGTGACAAGTAGCAACCTCAGCTCTGTATATTGTGACAAGTAACAACCTCAGCTCTGCTCATGTGACAAGTAGCAACCTCGGCTCTGCTACATGTGACAAGTAGCAACCTCAGCTCTGCTACTTGTGTACAAGTAGGCTAACACTCGCTCTGCTACATGTGACAAGTAGCAACCTCAGCTCTGCTACTTGTGACAAGTAGCAACCTCAGCTCTGCTACTTGTGACAAGTACAACCTCAGCTCTGCTCATGTGACAAGAAACAACCTCAGCTCTCTGCATCATTGTGACAAGTAGCAACTCACTCTGTCGTGCAGTACCTCGCTTGCTACATGTGACAAGTAAACCTCGCTCTGCTACATGTGACAAGTAGCACCTCAGCTCTGCTACATGTGACAAGTAAACCTCAGCTCTGCTACATGTGACACAAGTACAAACAACCTCAGCTCTGCTACATTTGACAAGTAACAACCTCAGCCCTGCTACATGTGACAAGTAGCAACCTCGGCTCTGCTACATGTGACAAGTAACAACCTCAGCTCTGCTACATGTGACAAGTAGCAACCTCAGCTCTGCTCATGTGACAAGTAACAACCTCAGCTCTGCTCATGTGACAAGTAACAAACTCAGCTCTGCTACATGTGACAAGTAGCAACCTCGGCTCTGCTACATGTGACAAGTAACAACCTCAGCTCTGCTACATGTGACAAGTAGCAACCTCGGCTCTGCTACATGTAACAACCTCAGCTCTGCTACATGTGACAAGTAGCAACCTCAGCTCTGCTCATGTGACAAGTAACAACCTCAGCTCTGCTCATGTGACAAGTAACAACCTCAGCTCTGCTACATGTGACAAGTAACCTCAGCTCTGCTACATGTGACAAGTAACAACCTCAGCTCTGCTACATGTGACAAGTAGCAACCTCAGCTCTGCTACATGCGAGGAGTGACAGCCTCATCTCTGCTACATGTGCGGAGCGACAGCCTCAGCTTTGCTATACAAGTAGCAGAGCTGAGGCTGTCACTCCTCACATGTTGCAGAGATGAGGCTGTCACTCCTTACATGTAGCAGAGCTGAGGCTGTCACTCCTCGAATGTAGCAGAGCTGAGGCTGTCCCTACTCACATGTAGCAGAGCTGAGGCTGTTCCTCCTCACATGTAGCAGAGCTGAGGCTGTCACTCCTCACATGTAGCAGAACTGAGTCTGTCACTCCTCACATGTAGCAGAGCTGAGGCTGTCACTCCTCACATGTAGCAGAGCTGAGGCTGTCACTCCTCACATGTGTAATTGGTGAGGGCGTGGTGCAGAAGTACGGTATACAGAACAATCTTAGATTATTCTGTATACCGGACTGTTGTTCTACTGAATAAATCATTCGTTTTGAAAGCAATTTGCAGGCTGGATTACAAGTTTCTTCACATATTTACTCTGGAGAAAGCCTACCTTTGTCACTACCTCAGTTGCTTCCTGGGAGTTGGTTCTTTTCTGTTATTTCACTATCATTACTCCAAAAACCTCTAATTTTGGATAATAAAGGTATCTTTCTTAACACAACTTGGGTAGACCGGGATTGGCAACGCGCGCGAGGGGGGGGGCCCATTGTGAAGTTTGCTGTGGGGCCCTGCCGTTCCTAGTTACGCCCCTGTTTAGAACAAAATGTCCTCCAAAATCTGGAAACAAACTGGACTCCTCTGTCAGACACAATGTTCTCGGGAATGCCATGTAACCGAACCACGTGCTGAAGGAACAAAGACACCAATTCGGAGGAGGAAGGTAACTTAGGTAATGGCACAAGATGTATCATCTTGGAAAACCTATCACAGATTACCCAGATAACAGTCATTCTCTGAGAAACAGGGAGGTCGGAAATAAAATCCATAGAGATATTGTCACGCTGTCTCTGCGTACAGGAGGTCAGGGGCCTAAGCTGACCCTAAGCTGGGGCCCTGACTAATCCCTCTACCTGGAGGTACTGTTAAAGGTACAGAGGTCCAGGCCGCCAGCGTAACCCCTACCTCCTAAGGATCCCTGAACCTCAGTAATCTAGTCCTGAAAAGGACCCCGATCACAACAACAGGGGACAGGATAGTATAAGCCAACTCACAGTACTAGACAAACGAGACAGTACAAGGGGAAAACCAAAAACCACCTTGCATACAAAAACTCACACCACAACAACAGAGGGAACACCCATGGGTAAGGAGATAAATGATAAAGCGAGGAAGGGAAAAAACCACACCAAGTACACTTCACTCCAAACTCCAAAATACCACAAGCCGCTCTCTTTGTCTGCAAGGAATGCTTTCACCGACAATTTCCCTAACAGACCGGCATGTATTTGAAGGAGTCCCACTACTGCAGTATTGACTGCAGCTGGGTGAGGCTGGGCCTCATCTAGCACAGAGAGAGAGAATTAACTCCCTCACTGCCGAAAAACACAAAGCACCAAAAACTCAGCTGCGAGAAGTCAGGCTGTGTAATCGTGACGATCTTCGTGGCGACACACCCGTGACAGTACCCCCCCTTCTACGAGGGGCCTCCGGACCCTCAGGGCCTGGTTTATCCGTTTAAGTCCTGTGGAAGGCCCGAATTAATCGGTCTGCGTTAATATCTGACGCAGGAACCCACATCCTCTCCTCAGGACCATACCCCTTCCAATGAACCAGATACTGAAGGGACCGGCGATTAAAGCGTGAATCGATGACTTTCGATACCTGAAACTCCAAGTTACCATTGACCACCATTGGAGGAGGAGGTAAAGGTGACGGTATCACCGGCGCCACATACCTCTTAAGCAACGATCTGTGGAACACGTTGTGAATTTTAAACGTAGGGGGGAGGTCAAGACGGAATGCCACCGGATTAATTATAGAACTGATCCTGTACGGCCCGATGAACCTGGGACCCAGTTTCCAGGAGGGAACCTTAAGTTTTATATTCTTGGTAGACAACCATACCCGATCGTTCACACTTAGGTCCGGACCAGACACTCTCCTCCTATCAGCCATACGTTTGTATCGGTTCCCCATAGTATTCAGATTATTCAGCACCCCTCTCCATACTGAAGCGAGTGATGACGAAAATCATTCCTCCTCAGGAACCCCCGAAGAGCCCCCCCTACTGAAAGTACAAAACTGGGGGTGAAAACCATATGCCCCAAAAATCGGGGACTTACCAGTGGACTCGCTCCGCCTATTATTAAGAGCAAACTCTGCCAGAGGAAAGAAAGAAGCCCAGTCCTCCTGGTTCTCTGACACAAAACACCGGAGATATGTCTCCAAGCTCTGGTTAAGACGTTCCGTCTGACCATTGGTCTGAGGATGAAAAGCCGATGAAAATGATAAATGCATCCCCCGCCATGTACAAAATGCCTTCCAGAATTTGGACACAAACTGAGACCCCCGATCAGACATCACATCGGAGGGTACCCCGTGAAGCCTCACAATCTCCCCAATGAACACCTGCGCAAGAGTTTTAGCATTAGGAAGAGCAGGAAGAGCGATAAAATGTGCCATCTTGCTGAACCTGTCCACTACAACGAGTATGACCGTTTTACCGAAGACGGCGGGAGGTCCGTAATAAAGTCCATAGACAGATGAGTCCAAGGACGCTCCGGGATCTTCAAAGGTAAGAGGGCCCCAGACGGACGGGTATGTGGGGTCTTAGAGCGCGCACAAACCCCACAGGACGCGACAAAAGTTGCTACCTCCCTATGTAAGTTAGGCCACCAAAACCGACGCGAGAGGAGATCCACAGTTGCTTTACTCCCTGGGTGTCCTGCCAAAGCTGAGTTATGGTGTGCCTCGATCACCTTTTGTCGCAACTGATCTGGAACAAACAGTCTCCCTGGAGGTCCAACAGGGCCGTCCCCCTGAGCCTCCAATACCTCCTCCTCAAGCTCAGAGCATACTGCCGTCACCACCACCCCCTCCTGAAGGATAGGAACCGGGTCATCCGTATTCCCGGCCCCAGGGAAACTATGAGATAAGTCATCCGCCTTTACATTTTTTGACCCAGGACGATATGTGACGACAAATTAAACCTGGTAAAAAGCAACGACCACCTAGCTTGTCTGGGATTCAGACGTTTTGCGGACTCCAGATATAGCAGGTTCTTGTGATAGGTGATGACGGTGACCGGATGAACTGCCCCCTTCAAAAAATGGCGCCACTCCTCAAAAGCTAACTTAATGGCCAAGAGTTCCCTATTGCCGACATCGTAATTCCTCTCAGCGGACGACAATTTTTTAGAGAAAAAGGCGCATGGATGCCACTTACCAGGGGACGAACCTTGTGACAATACTGCTCCCACCCCTACCTCGGAAGCGTCTACCTCTACAATGAACGGCTGTGACGCATCAGGTTGAATGAGTATGGGTGCCGAGGCAAAACATTTTTTCAAGGAGGAGAATGCTTGACAAGCCTTGTCAGACCACCTAGAAAAATCAGTCCCCTTTTTTGTCATGTCTGTGAGAGGTTTAACCATGGATGAGAAATTACGAATAAATTTCCGGTAATAATTAGCAAACCCCAGGAAACGTTGTAGAGCCTTAAGATTCTCTGGCAGATCCCACTCAAGAACTGCCCACACTTTCCCAGGGTCCATACGAAAACCGGATGCTGAAACCAGGAAGCCTAAAAACTGGAGTTCCTGTACGGCGAACACACACTTTTCCCATTTGGCGTACAGTTTATTATCCCGCAAGATCTGTAACACCTGCCTAACATGCTCCTGATGAGACACAAGATCCGGCGAGTAAATTAAGATATCATCCAGATATATGACAACAAACTGTCCCACCAGGCGGCGAAAAATGTCATTTACAAAGTGTTGGAACACCGCCGGGGCATTAGTCAGACCGAATGGCATGACAAGGTTCTCATAATGCCCCTCCGGAGTGTTAAACGCCGTCTTCCACTCATCCCCCTCCTTCATCCTAATCAGATTGTACGCCCCCTGAGATCCAGCTTAGAGAACCATTTGGCGCCCACGATCTGATTGAAGAGATCGGGAATAAGTGGGAGCGGATACGGATCTCGGACCGTAATCCGATTAAGTTCACGGAAA
>JARQOD010003222.1:0-67494 GCA_033576555.1 Oophaga sylvatica | reverse complement strand
AAACCAGAGCGGGCAATAGACAGTACAATAGGGACAAAACGGTAACAGAGTATCGATAGCCAAGCCAGGAGGTCAGAACCGGAGAAGACAATATAAGCAAAACGTGAGACAGAGAGCAGAGTGAGCAAACAGACGGGTCATACACAGGAGTCAAACAAGCAGAGCAGTATACACGCAAACCAGGGAGGTCAAATACACAGTCACAACGAAAGTATAGCTGACAGAGAATCTCCCTCTGGACTGGGTATAAATACCCTCCCAGATCCAAAGGGAGGCCAGCAAAAGTTAACCTGAGTGGACAGGACATTAACCATGTCCTATACCATGACAAATAGATTATACACAGCATGGAAATAATACAATACATAACCAGACAGACGGAACAGCACACTCCCCGTCTGAAATTCCGTAAGGGATTTCACTATACTAGTGCTTTTGAAATGAAGTCCAACAACCTAGAAAAAACAAACACATAAACATGCATGAAATGTAATAATAACTTTGAAATGAGGTAAATGAATGTCTTTAAGTCAGTTCCTGAGGTAATCCAAAGGAAACTGTCTCCGACCCAACAGCAATCCAATGGATGAAGTACTGGTGCAGTGTTTTGCTCATCTTTATCCTACCGGAATGTCCGCGGTAGAGAGCGGTTTATGGCAGACGTGCCAACCATGACAGTCTTTGTCTCCTTGTGAGTCATGATAAGATCTCGCAATGTGGACTAACCTTTGAATGGTCTTGACGAGTTTCATCCAGTTGGAGAAGCGTTCGAAGTGCTGGCAACCAAGGCTGGAGGTTGGTTTAGTGTTCGTGGCCAGAGCACTGACCTCGGAGCGGACTTCTGGATCGTTATCCGGATCCTGGACACTGAAGTCTTCCTGGACATCTTCACTTCCTTTCTGTTCCAGCAGAAACTTTGGACCTAAAAGCCAAGAAGAGTTAGCAAAAGAACATATAGACATAGGTCTAGTGGCGTGGTCCGCTGGATTAAGCTCAGATGGGATATAGTGCCACTGCTCAGGCTTAGAAGACCTCCTTATTCTCTCAATGCGGTTACTGACGTACACGTAGAAGCACCTTGTTTGGTTGTGGATGTAATCTAAGACGACCTTACTGTCAGTGTAGCATTGTACGTCATCTATGTTGGTGTCCAGCTCATGCTGTATAAAGTCTGCGAGTTCGACGCAAGCACAGTCCCACAGAGTTCGAGCCTGGGAATAGTGTGGTCAGGCTTGGGAGCCAACTTTGCCTTGCCGAAGTCGAACCCAACGTGATCTTGATTGTCGGATCCCGTCACCTTCAGATAGGCAACGGCTGCAATGGACTCCGTGGATGCATCCGAGAACACATGGAGTTCTGTCCTAGTGCTAGCGGCAAATGAGGTTGTGGCGTAGCATCTTGGTATGTGGATCTCATGCAAGGCACACAAGGACTGCTTCCAGGTTTCCCATTTTGGTTCCTTATCAGGAGGGAGTGGGGCATCCAGTCTTTGACCGTTTCGGAAAGCTGTCTCAGAAGGGATTTACCTTGTATGGTAATTGGTGCTACGAATCCAGTGGATCGTATAAGCTGTTCACCACTGACAGGACACCACGTTTAGTGAATGGTTTGTCTGCACAGTTGATTTGAAACCCGAAGGTGTCGGCTGACAGGTTCCACCTCATGCCTAAGCTTCAATGCACAGGCGGACGGTCTGGTCCAGGTCTATGTCCTTGAATCCTGGTGCATGGTCACTTGACTCAAAGGCTCTCATGACAGCTGGGCTGTTTGAAGCAATTTTGTGCAGTCTAAGCTTGGCTCGGTACAGCATACCTTGGGTCCTCTTAAGCAGGTCAATCGCTGCTTCTTCTGTGGGTAGAGATTTCAGTCCATCATCTACATAGAAGTCTTTCTCTACAAAGTCTCTGGCGTCTGTTCCATATTCGGACTCTCCTTCCAGTGCAGTTCTCCGCAGGCCATAGGTTGCCACAGCGGGTGAAGGGCTGTTCCCGAATATGTGCACCCTCATGCGATACTCCACCATCTCTTTGCTGGGGTCGTTGTCCTTGTGCCACAAGAACCTGAGGAAATTCCTGTGGTCCTCTCTGACTATGAAACAGTGAAACATCTGTTCAATGTCGGCAGTGATGGCAATGGGCTCTTTCCTGAACCTCATCAACACTCCTACTAGGTTGTTTGTTAGATTAGGGCCCGTGAGGAGGACGTCATTGAGAGATATGCCTTGATGTTTGGCGCTTGAATCAAAGACAACTCTAATTTGCTTAGGCTTTCGCGGGTGATATACTCCGAATGAGGGTAGGTAAGAGCACTCCTCGTTTTCCTTTAAGGGAGGCGCTGGCTCGGCATGGTTATTATGGAATATTTTGCCCATAAAGGTGACAATGTGCTCTTTCATCTCCGGTTTGTTGCTTAGTGTGTGCTGGAGAGAGTTGAATCTGGACAACGCTTGTTCACGGTTGTTCGGGAGCCTTACCCTGGTAGCTCTGAAGGGTAGGGGAAAAACCCAGTGATTAGTCTCATCCTTAAGGAACTCATTGTCCATTATCTTGACAAATTCCTTGTCTTCCATTGACGGGGCTACTTTGTTGTCATCCTTAGTGGTACGAAACACTGATCTTCCCAAGTCATCTGCATAGGGAGAAGGGATGACATCAGGCAGCTGTTCGGGATCTGGAGGCTTCTCTTTCACCTCGTAGTGAAGAGGGCAGGTTTGCAGAAAGTAGTGCGTCCATCACGGCGTACGTAGGTCTTAAAGGAATTGACTCCTGTTCGGTCCAAGCATACATTTCCTATGACTACCCACCCCAAGTCGAGTTTCTGGGCATAGGGGGCGTAGTCAGGACCATTACACTGTTGGCGGACCTTATGTATCATTAAATTGTCTCTGCAGAGCAGAAGTAAGATTTTGGCATCTGTGTCCATAGGTGGGATAACGCTGGTTAAGTGCCTTAAGTGTGGTTGGTGGGACGCAGCTTCTGGGGTAGGGATCTCATCCCTTTGGTCGGGTATTTGATCGCATTCGATTAATGTAGATAGGGGTATTTCTATGCCTCCAGGTATTCAGAGTGTAGGGCGTTGCTGGTCCCCTGATACCAAAGGCTTCAAAGAACTTAGGTGCAGCTAGAGATCGATTGCTCTGGTCATCAATGATGGCATACATTTTTACTGCCTTCTCTGGATGCCCTTCTGGATAAACTCTGATTAGGCACATCCTGGCACAGCATTTAGCACTTTGGCTCTCCCCACATACCTCTGAGCATGAGCAGGAGACAGCCGTGGTAGACTTGTCATGGTTCTGTGGCTCCCCGCCATGGCTTGCTACTGGACTAGGGGTCACTGCAACTGCTGGTGGCTATCTTCCGCTTCCTCATGCAGAGCAGACAGGACAGTGTGTCAGCGTCCAGAGAGATGATGCACACCAGGGATTGTGAAGTACAGGCTTGTTTATTTGGAAATCTGGACATACAGCTTATGATTGGTATACAGTAACTTCTCCAGAAATGCAGGTGAAACGAGGTGCAGGAAGACGTAGCACCAAGTGTGGCTGCAAGTGTGACCAGCAGGAGTGAGTGTAGGTGGTGGTCGAAAACTGATGCCTTTCACAGCTCGGTGCAAAGCGTGTCTCTCCCATAAAGAACTAACACGCAAATGGCTGCTAACAGAGAAGAAGGAGTGACCTCAGCATAGGAAGTGAAAGGCATGTACCAGAATTAATTATTACAGGCTGCCACACAGAAAGGGCCACCAGGTGACAGCAGAGAGCATGAAAGAATAGATTATACACAGCATGGAAATAATACAATACATAACCAGACAGACGGAATAGCACACTATAAGCCCTGACCTAAATCATACTAAACATTTTTGGAAAGAGCTGAAACATGCCATCTGGAAAAGGCAATCTTCAACCACGAGACAACTGGGGAGTGGCCAAAATACCTGTTGAGAGGTGCAGAAGTCTCATTGACAGTTACAGGAATCGTTTGATTGCAGTGATTGCCTCAATAGGTCGTGCAACAAATATTAAGCTAAGGGTACCATCATTTCTGTCCAGGCCTATTTCATGAGGTTTTTTTTTTAATTCTGTGGAAGCATAGTTGAAAAGCAATGCCTGACTTTAATCTGTTCATTTTCATCGATTTTTGATTTATTATTACCATATTTTTCGGACCATAAGAAGCACTTTTTTTCCTCCAAATTTGGGAGGAAAGTGTGGGTGCGTCTTATGGTCAGAATGTAACATGTGGGGAGGGGGGCAGGGGGTAGCGGTGGAGTGAGATTGCAGGAGGCTCCCCTGCAGTAATCCAGAGCTGGGGAAGCTACCGACCTGATACTTAAGTGCAGTGAATATTCATTAGCCGCTTCCCCGCCCACCTATCAGCTGAGCAGTGAGCGGGAGCAGCAAATGACAGAGCCACATGGTTCCCCAGCGCCTGATTCCTGCAGCAGCTGTGGGGGGATCTGTGTTGGAAGGAGAAGGAGGCAGCAGGAGCAGAGTGCAGCAGGAGGCATCGCGTACCTGACAGCCTGGGGCTGTGCTGATGCCATGCTGAATGCTCCTGTGGAGGACCTGTGATGAGGTCATGAAGAGGGCAGGCTGGAGCATCACATGACCACACAAAGCCCTGCCTCTTCATGATGTCATCACAGGTCCTTCAGACACACTGTACAACAAAGAATTAATTAAAAGGTTAGTAATGACAGCACATAAAAAAGCACTCTGCCATCCTGTGGTGGACTATAACTCCCAGCATGCCATAGGATCTGCAGGACATGCTGAGAGTTATAGTTCTCCCATGGGATCTTAAAGCAGCACTCCAGTGTTATTTTTCAGTGCTGGAGTGGTGCTTTAAATATAAGAATAATAATAAATCCGGCACTCAAAATAGATGAAAGTTATGGGTAATTTATTCGTAGAACCTTCCACAATATAACGTAACGTTTCGGTCAATAACTCTGACCTTCTTCAGACTAGAGGATACAAATAATGCAGAAATCAGATATAATATAAACTACAAAAAGCATTGCACATAAATGGTCTTTCAAAAAGACAAAATAGATATAATAATATATAAAAAAATAATTTATATACACGGAACAAAATATAAGATAAACAATAGTATAGCGATATTATAACAAAAAACAGGTCATATAGTGTGGACCATAGCAAAGAAATTCAGTTGTCTTCCATCTGAGTACATGCATTTGTATAGTTATAGAATGAATAAAATAGACTGGTATCTTACCAGATGTGGAAATGGTATAATGTAGAACTACAAAAATAAGAAATAAATTGCAATGACAATTTTGTTGAAATAGCGATCCATATCACAATGCCAGACATGACTAACGATCAGTACCGTGACGCTAAAATTAGCGATTTAGATGGTAACGCTAACATATGAAAAATAGCGATCTCCATATCATACGTGAATAGCGATCGAATTTGTAACGCTAGCGGTAAAAAACACGAAAGATAAGTAGAGGCACAGGTCTCCCAAGTGAATAAGAAAAATGAAAAATAAGTGCTTACCATTAATAAATCAACCCGATGAGTAAGTAGAGCGCTGAAGCAGAAAAGGCAATATAGTATACTTGCTCATATGTATGGCGCTGTGTTACTGACCCCACGTGTGGGTTGATATAGATAGCGTTCCGGAAGTGACCTATTAGGTGTGCGTCATGTTTGTGGAACGCAAAAATTAGTTTTACTTTTACTTAGCCACATTGTCTCACTATGCCTATTATATCATTATACAGATATTCCGGGCATAGCCCTCTTTTTGCTGGGTCCACCTACTCACAGTAGTCCATGGTATGTTTTATTACCTATTACTCTCGCATCACATCCGTCCTCAATTTTTGATCTAGTTATGCTCCTGAATTACAGCATACTCATGAACTGTTATTTTCGTTTGACCAAGATTTATTACTATTGTTGTACATACTTTGTTTCCCTTTTGTAAAATCCTTTTATTTTACTTTATTTTATTTTTTCTATAACCACACAGTGACTGATGAAGGTCCAAGTTCAGGACCGAAACGTTTCTGTTATTACTGTGGACACGATTAAAAATCATCACTCTACTGAAGTTGAGTTCTGAGTTTATTTGCTATATTTATAGTCCGGTGCGTCTTATAGTCCGAAAAATACGGTACTTTTGTCAGATTCATGTTATTTCTGTGACCATTGTGGGTTTTTCTGTCATTAAACGAGGGGTACCACTACCAACAATTTACACCATGTGTGTAGGAGGAGGGAATATTTTGACTCCACAGCCACTTTCCGGTAATTAACACGCAGTGGATGTTGGAGAGTGAAAATTACACATTTGCCATTTTCTTACCCAGCACATAGTGCCCAGATTGTGCTCCAGGAGACACACACAGCAAATTAAGCGGATTCTTCTCACTATAATATTGCTAAATACAGGGATCCTAAATGTTGTTTGAGCTCACTGCAAGACTCAGAAGTGAGAGCGGATTTTGCTGGATTGGTTTATAGAAACTCTGTTGCTTCTCAACAGTCTTTGAGCCACTAGTAGTGTGGGAACCTCTGTTTTTCCATTGACAGATGATGGACCTGAGTGGGGACTTGTTTTTGTGAGATGAGAATTGATATTTTTTTCGCCTACATAACATTGATTGGTTTCTTTTTATTCGATATTCGGGAGGCAGAATGAACAAACAGTTGAACACCACACACTACTGATCCATCCAACAAGGTTTTCTATTAGGCCGGGATCACAGATGCAAGAAATACGGCCGAGTCTCGCATGTTAATACCTGCTGCCGGCCTTGGGAGTGGAGCGGAGCTTGCGGCTCCATGTATTGCTATGCGGCCGCACGCTCCACTACCGAGGCCGACGGCAGTGCCAGGTATTAACATGCGAGACTCGGCCGTATTCCTCACATGTGTGATCCCTGCCTTAGACTGTGAACAGTCATTGTCTTGGTAAATAATTACAGTTTTCTATATAGCTTGCCATTTGTATGGACAGTTTAAGTAGAAATGTTCAAAAATATAAAACTCAAGGATATTTTATTAAAAAATAATAATTGTTTTTTATCTTAGCAGATGACTGTACCAGGAGATCAGAGGGACAGCTGACATCTTCAATTTTTAAATCTGATGATCTTGAGATCCTTCAAGATACAACTGAAGTGAATGCCATTACTCCAGATATAACATCATCCATTCACAGCAAAGATCTGTCATCTGATCCTATGAAACAGGTCCCATCTTCTGATTCATTACCGATTACTAAGGAAAATCAAAGTCAGAAAAGAGGCATTAAAAAACAAACTGCTCCTAAAACAAAGAAGTCATTTTCATGCCAGACTGTTGGAAATGTTTTAACAAGAAGTCAAAATTTGTTATACACCAGAGAACTCACACAGGGGAGAAGCCTTTTTCCTGTTCAGAATGTGGGAAATGTTTTAACCAGAAATGGCATCTTCTTAGCCACCAGAGAACTCACACAGGGGCAAAGCCTTTTTCCTGTTCAGATTGTGGGAAATGCTTTACATGGAAAATTCACATTGATAGCCATCAGAGAACTCACACAGGGGAGAAACCTTTTTCCTGTTCAGAATGTGGGAAAAGTTTTAACCAGAGAGGAGATTTGGTTAGGCACCAAAGAACTCACACAGGGGAGAAGCCTTTTCGTGTTCAGAATGTGGGAAATGTTTTAACCAGAAATGGCATCTTGTTAGTCACCAGAGAACTCACAGGGGAGAAACCTTTTTCCTGTTCAGAATGTGGGAAATGTTTTTACCAGAAATGGCATCTTTTTAGTCACCAGAGAACTCACACAGGGGAGAAGCCTTTTTCCTGTTTAGAATGTGGGAAACGTTTTAACTATAAATGGCATCTTGTTAGTCACCAGAGAACTCACACAGAGGAGAAGCCTTTTTCCTGCTCAGAATGTGGGAAATGTTTTAGCCGAAAAGTGCTTCTTGTTAGTCACCAGAGAACTCACACAGGGGAGAAGCCTTTTTCCTGTTTAGAATGTGGGAAACGTTTTAACTATAAATGGCATCTTGTTAGTCACCAGAGAACTCACACAGAGGAGAAGCCTTTTTCCTGCTCAGAATGTGGGAAATGTTTTAGCCGAAAAGTGCTTCTTGTTAGACATCACAGCTGTCACACAGAGAAGCCTTTTTCATTTTCTTAATGTGGGAAATATTTTACTTGGAAATCAACTGTTAATAAACATCAGAGACGTCACAGGGGAGAAGCATTTTTTATGTTCATAAAGTTGGAATAGTTTTAACCAAAATTGGATCTTCTTAAATGGGTTGTCTCTTGTCATTCCTCATGTTTGCTGCCAAAAGGATAAAACTAAACTTTATTAATTCCAAATGTAAAACTATACCCATAATTCACCCCCGAAGGTTAGTCAGTAGGTGACTAATAGAAAAAACATGTACCCCACAGTTCAGCATATAGGATGAGGTGACGTATACTCACTCTCCCAGGCTCTCATTTCTACTGGTTTCATCGTCCTCACCAAAGGCGACTCATCAGGAGACTATTTAATATTGACCTATATTCAAGCGAGACTAGACAAACAAAAAATAAAATCATGTATCATGTTATGTGAAACAGTCAGAAAACTAGCCACATATTGGCAGATCCAGACCTCAAACTATTACTTTGTAAGTATAAGCCACTCCAGTGTCAGGAATAGATAGTATGTGAAAATACAGTATATTTCTTGTGTTTTTCTCCTATAGGGACTGCCCTAGTTTGGTATTGTAACAGCTGTTAATTAGTAGTGCAGACAAATTGTCGAGACTAAACTCCATTTTCAGACGGCCCAATATGTACCACTCAGGGAAAACTTACCTGTTCCAACGATCATTATCAGCTTCTCACTAATGGCCATGCTGCGGTCTGTCAGGGAATGAGTGTAATATCGCTATAAAGACTAGGGATATGTGCAACCATAATGTCTGAAGATCTGTGCCATTATTTAGTATGAATATAGAAATTATCTCTGAAAGTTACATGTTCCCTGAGCGGTATATACTGTATTTTCACATACTATCTATTTCTGACACTGGAGAGCTTATAAACTTACGAAGTATATAGTCTGAGGTCTGTGGTCTGCCAATATGTGGCTAGTTTTCTGACTGTTTCGGTTAACATGATACATGAGTTTAGAGTTTTCTTCTGTGCTGTTCCGTTTGGCTGGTCGATGTATTGTATTTTTCATGTTATGCATAGTACCTGTTCTTACCTGCTGCTCTGCTGCCACCTAATGGCCTTTTCTGTATAACAGCCTGAAATATATTAATTCTTGGACATGCCTTCCACTTCCGGTTCAGGGGTCATGTCTTCTTCTTCCTCATGGCAGCCATGTTAATTTTAGTTTCACTTTTTGTGGAAGAGACACCCTTGACTGAGCTGTAAAAGGCATCAGTTTTCAACCCCTTTTTTGCTGTACGTTACCACACTTTGCTGTACCACTTTGCTTACATCTGCATTTCTGGAGAAATACTGTATTACCTATCATTCGCTGTATGTCTGGATTTCCAAATAAACAAGTCTGGATTGCACAATCCCTGTAATGCATCATCTCCAGACGCTGAACAGCATTGGTCCTGTCTGCTCTGCATTGAGGAAACGGAAGGTAGGATCTCTCCCAGCCCCAATCAACCACACCTCCATTCGCCTCATGAGGGGACAGAACAGTCAAACTGCCTTGAAGCCAGCCCAGAATCTCACTTATATCCCAACCTACATGCCTGCGCACGCCCTGCTTACATGCTGTAGCCCTGTTCTGCTAAGAAACTGTCTGCAGTGTTACCTCAGACCGCATTGTGCATAGAGACTCTGTATATTTTAATACCACATCGCTGCAGATTGTCGGACTGCAAAACCCCACAATTCTCTAAAAACACCCTGGGAATCTTATCAGGGTGTCTTAACTAAGCTGTACTGCGATTTCCAGCCCCCAATTCTAAAGTTCAGTTTCTTAAAGAGAGAGCGCACAAAGGATGAGTTCAATGACAACCTGGACGACCTATGGGAACGAAAAAAAAAAAAGTAAAAGAGAGGAACAGTGCTCCATCTAGGTGAGATTTGTAGAAAAAACTTTATTCAGGTCATCAAAAAAACGACGTTTCGACCTAACAAGGTCTTTATCAAGTATAAATTTGATGGCCTGAATAAAGCTTTTTCTACAAATCTCACCTGGATGGAGCGCTGTTCCTCTCTTTTACTTCACATTGATTTTCCGAGTTGGTTCCTTTGATCTGGTACGTGCGCCCCTAACCTGAGAGTGCTGTCGACTTACCTTTTCATTTGTGACCTATGGGAACGAGTCACCTCCCTCATGTTAAGCTTCCAACGCCACAAAGATGATGCAGTGAGTTTACAGGATTCTATAAGACGGCTAGACACGGCCCACGAAAGATACAAGAGACAGTCCACAAGGTACGCCGCCTTCCTAAAAGACTCTGATATTGATGAAGCCTCATCAGAGTTAAGCAAAGTAGATTCCACAGACAGAGAAAGGGACGCTGCTGTGCAAGATGCCAAAGATAAAGCGGAGCTTCATATCTCTCATCTGCAAAAAACTAGATCGCACAGGTCAGGCTCATCCAACCACTCTGTTTGGTCATACAAATCATCTTGCTCAAGAACTTCAGCCCTCAGCTACAGCATTCTAGAGGCCCGTTTAAACGCAGAGCGATCCAAACTAAGACGTTCCTTTAAAGAAAATAAAGCAGAGGCAGAAGCTAAGAATGCAGAAGCCAAGAAAGCAGAGGTTCAAGCAAAGATTCTTCAAACAGAAATTGAGGAAGAAATCGCGTTAGCTGAAGTAAAAATACTCGAGCAAGCACTGAAGAAAAACCTCTAACCGATTTGCCTACCATGACAGGAAGAAGACGACCCAATAATAATAATAATAATAATAATATCTTTATTTATATAGCGCCATCATATTCCGCAGCGCTTTACAGTTTAACAGTTTCAAAACACAAGTCATAAGTAACAACGTTAACAATACAGTAATTAAAGCAAAATAAGACGGCCCTGCTCGTGAGAGCTTACAATCTACAATGAGGTGGGGGAGATACAAAATACAGGTGTAATATACAATGGTGTATTTACAATGATGGTCCAGCCATCTTGAGGGAGTGAGGGATGGATGGAGATAGTGAATGGGCTACACACACACACACACTTACACATAGAATGACTTTGATTAGTGAATGTGATAGGCCGCTCTGAACAGATGTGTTTTGAGGGAGCGCCTGAAACCATGCAAATTGTGGATAGTCCTAATTTCTTGGGGTAGAGAATTCCAGAGGATTGGCGCAGCGCGGGAGAAGTCTTGGAGTCGGGAGTGGGAGGTACGGATTAGTGCAGAGGTTAGTCGAAAGTCGTTTGCAGAGCGCAGCAGTCGGTTAGGTGATAGATAGAAATGAGGGAGGAGATGTAGGGGGTGCTGCAGTGTGGAGAGCTTTGTGGGTGAGAACAAGTACTTTGAATTGGATCCTATAATGAATGGGCAGCCAGTGTAAGGACTGGCGAAGAGCGGACGCGTCCGAGTACCGATTAGCCAGATGGATAACCCTGGCTGCTGCATTAAGGATGGACTGGAGAGGGGATAGTCGAGTAATGGGGAGGCCAAGTAATAGAGCGTTACAGTAGTCCAGGCGGGAGTGGATCAATGCTACAGTGAGGGTTTTTGTTGTTTCCATGGTGAGAAAAGGGCGGATTCTAGAGATGTTCTTTAGGTGTAGGCGGCAAGAGCGGGCAAGAGATTGTATATGGGAGGTGAAGGAGAGATTGGTATCAAACATAACACCCAGACAGCGAGCCTGCTGCCGGGGTGTTATTATGGTGCCGCCCACTGAGAGGGAAATGTCAGATTTAGGGAGGTTAGTAGACGGCGGGAGCAGAAGAAGTTCAGTTTTGGAGAGGTTGAGTTTCAGATAGAGAGCAGACATGATGTTGGAGACTGCGGACAGACAGTCGGTGGCGTTCTGTAGTACAGCGGGGGTAAGGTCGGGGGATGACGTGTATAATTGTGTGTCATCAGCATAAAGATGGTACTGAAAGCCAAATCTGCTGATGGTCTGTCCAATTGGGGCGGTGTAGAGAGAGAAGAGAAGGGGGCCAAGGACTGAGCCCTGGGGTACACCGACAGTGAGAGGGAGAGGAGATGAAGTGGAGCCAGAGAACGAAACACTGAAGGAGCGGTCAGAAAGATAGGAGGAGAACCAGGAGAGAACAGTGTCCTTAATACCTAGAGAGTGGAGCCTGGACAGTAGGAGACGGTGGTCAACCGTGTCGAAAGCTGCAGAAAGGTCGAGTAGAATGAGCAGAGAGTGGTCGCCGTTACGTTTTGCTGTCAGAAGGTCATTGGTCACTTTGATGAGTGCAGTTTCAGTCGAATGTAGGGGTCGGAAGCCGGACTGTGAAGGGTCTAGGAGGGAGTGAGTGGAGAGGTAACGGGTGAGGCGGGAGTAGACTAGGCGCTCCAAAAGTTTGGAGATGAAGGGGAGATTGGAGACCGGTCTGTAGTTGTTTGTGCAGGAAGGGTCAAGAGCGGGTTTCTTTAGTAGTGGAGTAATGATGGAGTGTTTGAAGGAGGATGGGAAAATGCCAGAGGAGAGTGAGAGATTGAAGATTGTAGTTAGGTGAGTTGTGACAACAGGAGAAAGAGACTGGAGGAGATGTGAGGGGATGGGGTCGGTAGTGCATGTAGTCGGACGAGAGGAAGAGAGGAGTCTGGAGACTTCTTCTTCTGTGATGGGATCAAATGTGGAAATTGGGAAATGCAGGGTGGGATGGGAGTCACAGCACTTGGTGGTTGAGAGCAGATTTCCTGACGGATAGTATCTATTTTTTCTATAAAGTGGGAGGCCAGGTCATCAGCACAAATGTCTGTGATAGGGGCTTGTGCTTTTGGCCTGAGGAGGGAGTGAAAAGTGTCAAAAAGTTTCTTGGGGTTGTTGGCTAGTGAGGAGATCAGTGTGGTGAAGTAGGTCTGTTTGGCGAGGTGAAGGGCAGCATTATAAGTTCTTAACATGAATTTAAAGTGGATGAAGTCTTCTGGTGTGCGGATTTTTCTCCATAGGCGTTCAGCACTCCTAGAGCATCGCTGGAGAAGGTGAGTTTGCGATGTGAGCCAGGGCTGTTTTACTGTGTGTTTGGAAGTTCTGAGGGTGAGCGGTGCTACTTGGTCAAGGGTGCTTCTAAGAGTGTCATTGTAGTGCTGAACAGCCAGATTAGGACAAGAAAAAGAGGAGATTGGGGACAGCGAAGAGTGTAGGGAGTCTGAAAATGTCTGAGGGTTAATGGCTTGCAGATTTCTGAATGTGCGGTAGGTAGGAGTTCGCTGGGGTGGTGGAGGATTTGTGAGCGTGAAGGAGAGAATGTTGTGGTCAGAGAGTGGAAGCGGTGAGTTATTTAGGTGGGAAATTGAACAGAGGCGGACAAAGACCAGGTCAAGGGTGTTGCCATCCTTGTGTGTCTCAGAGGTTGAAAGCTGTGAGAGGCCTAGAGAAGTGGTTAGTGATAGAAGCTGAGATGCAGATGTGGAAGTAGGACTGTTAATGGGGATGTTGAAGTCTCCAAGGATAAGGGTTGGTAGTTCTGAGGACATGAAGTGCGGCAGCCAGGCTGAGAAGTGGTCAAGGAACTGGGTGGATGAGCCTGGGGGCCGATATATGACCGCTATTCTGAGGGAGAGGGGATGGAAGAGCCTGATGGTGTGGACCTCAAAAGAAGGGAATGAGAGTGATGGAATTGGGGGGATGACCTGGAAAGTGCATTGTGGGGACAGGAGTATGCCAACTCCACCACCATGTCTGTTTGTGGGTCTCGGGGAATGGGAGAACTGTAAGCCACCATAGGAAATGGCAGCAGGGGAGACCGTGTCAGAATCCTGAATCCAGGTTTCAGTGAGGGCCAACAGATGAAGAGAACTGTTCGTACCAGCGACTACGTGCAGAAACAGATATCTGCAGTGCACACCTTCTCCAGCGACGTTCAACCCAACATTGCGGAAACATCCAAGTTAGCCCAACGTACTGTGCCAGTGGCACCCACAGCCTCCACAGACACCCAAGACCAATACTATGATGTGTCCCTCCTAAGCAGCAATCATCGCAAGACGACCACAAGGCACACTCTAGTCCACCTCCACAGTTCAAGCAGCAGTCATCAGAATCTCCAGAGATTAAACCACAGCTCAACTGTGCAACAACATTGTACCAGGGAACAATTCACCCTTCCACGCCACACAGCTTATACGCCTGAGGGGCACCACAAGCTAACACGGTAACAAGGAGTGAAAGATCAGACATGTCCAAGTTTGCCAGGTTCATTGTGAGCAGAGAGCTAATCAACGCCAGTCTCTCGGAATTCGACGACCGTGCAGAGAACTACTGTGCCTGGAAAGCAACCTTCAAGGCCGCTATTGCTGATCTCAACCTATCCGCGGAGCAGGAGCTCGACCTCATGGTCAAATGGTTGGGTCCAGAATCCACAAACCGTATCAAGAGTCTCAGGACCGTCTATGTGGGACAAGCTGAAGCAGGTCTCGCTGTTGCCTGGCAGAGACTCGAAAGAACCTACGGCAGAGCTGAAGTCATAGAAAAGTCCCTATTTAAGACACTGCAGAACGTTCCAAGGATCAACTTTAAGGAAGCCCACAAGCTCCTGGACTTAAATGATCTGCTTATGGAGCTGGAACTTACGAAGAGACCCTCGTCTGTGTGGACGGTGCTACCAAGACACGGCCCATCGGGTGAACCCAATCGTCTCAAAGCTGCCACATAGTCTGCAAGAGAAGTGAGCAGTGTGCGTCTCCAGGTACAAAAGGTCACATGATGTCACCTCTCCTCCATTCATTCAGTTCTGCAAGTTCATCGACGAACAGGCCCAAATGAGGAATGACCCTAGACTTCTTGGCATCTAACACTGCAGCTCCACCAACATCGTCATCAAGGTATGAAAGCATCACACATAGATGCAAGGACTTGAGGAACAGTGTAAGCATCAGAAAGACTAACTTGCCACCACCTGCAGTACCTGCTGATAAGCAGTACACTATTCCATGGAGGGTGTAATGTATGTGATACAGTTCATATAGCGTCTTGTGCTTGGGTGCGATGAAAATACTTGAGACACAGGTTGATAAAGAAAGTCTTGTATTGCTTCATACAAATTGGCAAAAATAAACACACAGGTTGCAAACACAGAAGCAGGAGACACAGCAGGCCAGAGTAATCTAAGTTCATCAATAACTCTCCACAACAGATTCAGATCTTCTTCTATGTTACCGCAAGTCCATGCAAACGTGAGGCTTTCAAGAGCAGAGTTCAGAGTCCACAAGTGCTTCAGAGTTTCTCAGTAGAAATGGCTGGAGTACAAGGTCCAAGGCTTCAGGAGTCAGAACACAGGTTCACTGCAGGCTAGATTCTGAAGCACTGATTGCTCAGGTGTGGCTGTTTAAGAAGCAAACGGAGAGAATCAGGGCGGGAACATGCAAGCTGGAAAACTCCATTTTAACTGAGGGCAAGATAGCTGCAGCAAAACAGAAAGCAAAATGGCCGACGAACAAACTGAGTTTCAGAAACAGATACACAGAACCTTACATTACTCCCCCCTTAGGGGCAACCTCCGGATGACCTCAGACCAGGCTTGTGTGGGTACCTCTGATGAAACTGACGGAGCAAGCGAGGAGCATTAACGTTATTGACTGGCTCCCATGAGTTGTCCTCCACTGGGTAGCCCTGCCATTTAATCAGATATTGTAACTGATTTCTATACAACCTGGAATCTAAAATCCTTTCCACCACAAATTCTTCCTGACCATCGACTAGCACTGGGTCAGGGCAAGGAGAAGAACGTCCAGGAAACATATTGGGTGTTGCAGCCTTTAGTAGGGATACATGAAAGACAGGGTGGATTCTCATAGTTCTGGGCAATTGAAGACGACAAGCAACGGCACTTATAATCTTACTGATTTTATAGGGTCCAATGTACTTATGTCCCAACTTAGACGATGGAATCCTTAACTTAAGATTTCTGGTTGACAGCCAGACCAGGTCTCCTACCTTAAAAGCTGGTGCAGGTTTACGAAATTTATCTGCTGCCTTCTTGTACCTTTCCTGAGCCGATTCCAGATTCTCCTTTAGAAGATCCATATTCTTCTGTAAAGTCGTGACTCTTTCAGCCACTGCTGGCAAAGGCGTCTCTATGGGAAATCGTGGTAGAATGTTAGGATGATAACCTAAATTAGAGAAAAAAGGAGACTGTTTAGTGGAGGCACTCTGAGAGTTGTTGTAAGAGAACTCAGCCAATGGAAGTAGATCCACCCAATCATCCTGTAGGTGGCAGATAAAGCAGCGGAGATACTGCTCCAGGGTTTGATTGGTTCGTTCGGTTTGTCCATTAGTCTGGGGATGAAAAGCAGAAGAAAGGTTTACTTTAATGTCCAATGCTGCACAGAAATTTTGCCAAAACCTAGAAGTGAATTGCACCCCTCGATCCGAAATAACCTCATCCGGTACTCCATGTAAACGAAACACATCTTTAATCATCAAATCTGATGTCTGTTTTGCAGTGGGTAAGCCGACACAAGGGATAAAATGAGCTGCCTTTGTTAAACGATCAACCACCACTAGAATAGTGTTCTTCCCTTGAGAGGTTGGTAATTCCACAATGAAGTCCATAGAAATGGATCCCCACGGGCGGGACGGGGTGGGAAGAGGCTGTAACAGACCAGTTGGTGAAGAGCGAGGTGTTTTGCATCTTGCACAAACCTCACACGAAGTGACATAGTCCAAAACATCCTTCCTACAAGTGGGCCACCAAAAGAAACGAGAAAGAAATTCCTGTGTCTTTAGAATTCCTCTATGCCCGGCTATTTTGGAATCGTGAATGAGTTGCAATACTCTCAATCTGACTGTTTCAGGTATATACAGACGTTGTCCCAGAATCCACACACCATTCTTAAAGACAAGACTTACGTCCCTTGGGGGTTGAGCCAAAAAAGAATCCGCATGGTATGCTTCCTTGATGTCTTTAATTAGGTCTTGATGATGAATCACTCCTAGGAATCTAGAGTCAGGAAGAATAGTCTTAGGAGGAGTAATTGGACGTGTCTCTGCTGAGTAAATCCTAGAGAGTGCATCAGCCTTTCCATTGCGCGATCCTGGTCTATAAGAAATAATAAAATTAAATTGGTTTAAGAAAAGATTCCAGCGAGCCTGGCGAGGAGTCAGGCACTTAGCCGACCTGATAAACTCAAGATTACGATGATCTGTCAGAACGACTATTTGCTGTGCAGCTCCTTGAAGAAGGTGTCTCCATTCTTTGAAGGCGGCAATAATGGCCAACAACTCTCTATTGCCCACATCGTAGTTCTTCTCAGCCGAAGACAACTGCTGGGAAAAGAAGGCACAGGGATGCAAGACATTCTTCTCACCTGTTCTCTGAGAGAGTATAGCTCCCACGGCACAGTCTGAAGCATCCACCTCTATTATGAAGGCAAGCTCTGGGTTGGGATGTACTAGGATAGGTGCAGTGGTAAATTTATCTTTTAGATGGGAAAATGCTTCCTGGGCTTGGGGAGTCCAGGAGAACTTAGACTCTTTCCGGGTAAGTTGGGTGATAGGTGACACTACCTCAGAGAAATTTCTAATGAAACGTCTATAGAAGTTTGCAAACCCGATGAAGCGCTGTACCTCCTTCACATTTCTAGGACTTGGCCAATCATTGATGGCTTGGGTCTTACTTCCATCCATACTAATTCCTTGTGTAGACAGTACATACCCCAGAAATTGAATTTCGGTCTTATGGAATTCACACTTTTCAAGCTTGATGTAAAGATGATTTTTTCTTAGACGTTCCAAGACCATTCTCACATGTCCATGATGTTCCTCTGTGGAGTTAGAAAAAATTAAAATATCATCCAAATAAATTACCACGAATGTATCTAGGAGATCCCTGAAGATGTCATTCACCAAGTGTTGGAAAGTGGCTGGGGCGGTACTCAGACCAAAAGGCATAACCAGATATTCAAAGTGTCCATAGCGTGACCTGAATGCAGTCTTCCATTCATCCCCAGGTCTAATACGGACTAAGTTATAGGCCCCACGAAGATCTAGTTTAGAAAAAATTTTGGCATGTCGCACTCTCTCCAATAACTCAGGGATTAAAGGCAATGGATAACGGTTTCTAATAGTAACCTTATTAAGTTCCCTATAGTCTACGCATGGTCTCAGGGATCCATCTTTCTTCTTTACAAAGAATATGGGTGCCCCTGCAGGAGATGAAGAGGGGCGTATGAAGCCCTTGGCTAGATTTTCGTCTATGTACTCTTTTAAAGCCTTCAGCTCGGGCCCCGCCAGGGGGTAGATCTTACCAAAAGGTATCTCTGCTCCAGGCAATAATTCAATTGGACAATCATATGGACGGTGAGGAGGAAGCTGGTCAGCGTTCTTCTTGTCACATAAATCCACATAGTCCTGGTATACAGCTGGTAATTCAGGGACTGACATGGTTCCTTTAGGAACAGAGCAAGCTGAAATTTTTTGACTCATCTGTTTCTCTGGAAAGTGTAATTCCTTGGTCTCCCAGTTAATGGTATGATTCTGAGCCTGCAGCCATGGTAGCCCTAGAATAATGGGAAAGTGAGGAGAAGAGATAAGCATAAAGGACAGTTTCTCTTGATGATCTTTACCCATAAGAACCTTTAAAGGCTCTGTTTCCTGATCCACTGGTCCAGAGGTCAGCAGGGAGCCATCCACAGTTTCCATCTGTACTGGAGCAGCCTTCTTCACTGAACGTATTCCCTGTTTTAGAGCAAAGGAGACATCCATAAAATTTCCACTTGCACCTGAGTCGATCATGGCAGAGCTAGACACCCAGGCTGAGTCAACCCAGAGTTTGATGGAAAGAAAACAGTGAGAATTGTTTTTCTTACAACTCAGCTGGGACACCGCTGAGGAAACTTGAAAGATGGCAGCATTTACACAGTCAACGTCCTCAGAGGTAACGGAGTTTAAGTCCGAGAAATCAAGATCTGTTGCTGCAGCTCTCTCTGGAGCCTGAGGCTCGGACCTGACAGATCCCCTCTCGCAACACTCACAATGAATGAGTGCTGCAGTAGTCTTGCGAGAACGGCTGGGACAGTTAATAATAAAGTGCCCTGACTTACCACAATAAAAACATAGATTCTCCTTAAAACGATGTTCCTTGCGTGCATCACTAACCCGTCGTAGTAAAGAGTCTACCTGCATGGGTTCAGGTTCAGGTTCCCGTGTAATCCTATTCAAAGGTTCCTTAGCTGGAGAGGAAGGTAGGAAAAGGTTAGTACGATTGCTTTCGAACCATCTCTCTTGCCTGCGTTCAGTTAAACGAGTATCAATACGGATGCAGTAGTTAATAAAGTCACCTAACGCAGTGGAGGGTCGGCACGAGCAAGTTCATCCTTAATTAGTGGGGATAACCCCTTTCGAAAAATAGATTTTTTGGCGGAATTGTCCCAGGTGGTATCAAGGGCCCATCTCCTGAAATCCAAGGCATATTCAGCTACTGAGTGCTTACCTTGGCGCAAAGCTAACATGGCTGCTTCAGCTGTTGCACCTCGATTGGGGTCATCAAACACCTGCCCCATGGCTGAAATAAAATCATCAAGGTGATTCAAACAATCATCCTCAGTCTCAATCAGAGGGTTTGCCCATATCAAAGCCTTGTTGGTAAGCAACATAATTATAGTAAGCACCTTAGATCGTTCAGTAGGAAATTGTGAAGCATGTGCAGAAAAAAAAAGATTACATTGATTAACAAATCCCCTGAATTTTTCACGTTCACCACCAAAACGAAAAGGGGGCAACTTGGGAATCCCAGAACTCGGGGCCACGGCAGGAGCCTGGACTTGCCCCTCCAGAACCTCAATCCTGGCTCGCAAATCCTGAGTAGTCTGTCCAACCACTTGCAAATTGTGATTATTTAGGTCCTGAAGATTTGTAAAACGGGTCTTTAAATTCTGCAAATCTGCAAGGATATTATCAGTCACTCCACAAAGTTCCTTTATGCGGGCCTCCATTTTCCAGATCTTTTAAGACAGGATACTGGAAGAAGAGGAGAGAAAAAAAAACAATAGTGTTCACCTGTGGCAACACTGAAGAAAGAAAAAACTTTAAGGGAACTGCTCACCTGGAATGGTTGTGAGAAGTCACAACCACTATCATCACAGAAAGCTTTCAACCAGACATCTGATATCCAGAGTTTCAGCAGACAAAAAGAGAAGAGAAAAAAAAAAAAACAATAGTGTTTACCTGTGATAACACTGCAGAAAAAAAACTTAAGGGAATTGCTCACCTGGAATGGTTGTGAGAAGTCACAACCACTGTCATCATAGAAAGTACAACCGGACATCCGATATCCACAGTACAGCAGACAAGCCTTTCCAGACCCAGCAGACACCAACGTTTGGCTTCAGAATCTTGTAATGTATGTGATACAGTTCATATAGCGTCTTGTGCTTGGGTGCGATGAAAATACTTGAGACACAGGTTGATAAAGAAAGTCTTGTATTGCTTCATACAAATTGGCAAAAATAAACACACAGGTTGCAAACACAGAAGCAGGAGACACAGCAGGCCAGAGTAATCTAAGTTCATCAATAACTCTCCACAACAGATTCAGATCTTCTTCTATGTTACCGCAAGTCCATGCAAACGTGAGGCTTTCAAGAGCAGAGTTCAGAGTCCACAAGTGCTTCAGAGTTTCTCAGTAGAAATGGCTGGAGTACAAGGTCCAAGGCTTCAGGAGTCAGAACACAGGTTCACTGCAGGCTAGATTCTGAAGCACTGATTGCTCAGGTGTGGCTGTTTAAGAAGCAAACGGAGAGAATCAGGGCGGGAACATGCAAGCTGGAAAACTCCATTTTAACTGAGGGCAAGATAGCTGCAGCAAAACAGAAAGCAAAATGGCCGACGAACAAACTGAGTTTCAGAAACAGATACACAGAACCTTACAGAGGGATAAATTCACAAAAAAAAAAAGCCAGGGCTCGTCTCTGCAGGAAATAACAGTTATCTAGAGCTCCGCTTGCAGAACACATTACTTAATTTTTTCCTAACTTCTACACTACACCAGATGAAGAAAAAAAGGCAACATAGTGTCGCTCTGCACAGTAACAGGACCGCCCCCCATTTAAAACTATCCTCAAAAAAATAAAATAAATACATCAGTGCAGTAATGATATCCCTAATTAGCCCCTATGATAATAATATCCCCATCCTGTCCCCGTGTATCTCATTTCTGGCTCCAGCCATATGTTCTCCCATCCTGCCATCATGAGTATCCATTCTGCCCCATATGATCTCCTGATCCTGCCCCATCTGTCTCTTGATCTTGCCGGCCCATCAGTCTCCATCGTATCCATCCTGCCCTATGATCCTGCACCATGTGTCTCCCATCCGGCCCCCTTCTGTGTCTCACATTCTGCCCCATGTCTCCAATCCTGCCCACTCTTGTGTCTCACATTCTGCCCCATTGTCTCCAATCCTGCCCCTCCTGTCTGACATTCTGCCACCGTGTCTCACATTCTGCCCCATGTCTCCAATCCTGCACCCTCTTGTGGCTCACATTCTGCCCCCATGTCTCCAATCCTGCCCCTCCTGTCTCACATTCTGCCCCCATGTCTCACATTCTGCCCTGTGTCTCCAATATACTGCCCCCTCCTGTGTCTCACATTCTGCCCCCATGTCTCACATTCTGCCCTATGTCTCATATTCTGCTCTCGTGTCTCCAATCCTGCCCCCTCCTGTGTCTCACATTCTGCCCCATGTATCACATTCTGCCCTATGTCTCATATTCTGCCCTCGTGTCTCCAATCCTGCCCCTCCTGTGTCTCAAATTCTGCCCCGTGTCTCCAATCCTGCCCCCTCCTGTGTCTCAAATTCTGCCCCGTGTCTCCAATCCTGCCCCCGTGTCTCCAATTCTGCCCGGCCTTGCCGCTTTCAATAAAAAAAACAAAACACTTTCTCCTTACCTCGCCGTGCTCCTGCTGCGAAGCTCCATACACGCGCACTTGTCGGCAAATGACAATGATGTCAGACGCCGGCGACATGCGCGCTGACGTCAGCTGCCAGCCTCCGATTGACTGGCAGCTGACGTCAGCTGCCAGCCTGTGATTGGCTGGCGGCCTTAACTATTGCTGTACTAATGCCCTGATGGCGGCCCTGGTCACATCACACGAGCCCTGCACCCAATCAGCGGTAGCGTCACTATTCCTTCCTTTGGACGTATTGAACATGAACAGGAATCCAGGGCTGCGGCTTCTCTCTGACTGCCTCATGATGCTTGATTTGTCCGGAGGTGGGGACAGTGATGTCAGCGCTGATTGGGCACAGGGCTCACATGATGTAAAAACCTCAAAAGAGCCCAAAGAATGCAAGTGCCAACACCAGTGAAACGGCCCAGCACGGGAGGTTTGTATAAGTGTTTTTATTTTAACAGGACCAAACATGAGGAATGAGAAGGGGTTGTCCAACTAGTTGACAACCTTTTTAAACATCAAAAATCCCACACAGGGAAAAGTCATTATTATACCTAGAGTGTGGGAAATGAATTACAGGAAAATCGTATTTTGTTGACCTTCAAAAATAACTCAGACGGGGAGAACCTATATATATTATTGACAAATTGTGCAAAAACATGATGCGTGCGGCGTGCGTTCAAGGATGGAATATATGGGAGTTTTATAGAATAAATTCAAGGTGAGAATATTATATGGGAGTTTTATAGGATAAACCAAAGACCAACAGAAAATAAACGACCCAAAACAAACATTTATCAGTAAAAATATCTCATCTTTATTAGGTAAAGTATAAAAGATTTGCGCCATTTTCCGAGACCCGTAGCGTCTCCATTTTTCATGATCTTGGGTTGGGTGAAGGCTTATTTTTTGTGTGCTGAGCTGACGTTTTTAATACCATTTTGGTGCAGATACGATCTTTTGATCGCCCGTTAATGCATTTTAATGCAATAATGCAGCGACCAAAAAAACGCACTTCTGGCGTTTTGACTTTTTTACTTGTAACGCCATTTAGTGATCGGGTTAATTCTTTTTATATTGATAGATCAAGCGATTCTGAACATGACAATACCAAATATGTATCACTTATCCGGCCTTTGTGATGGAGGTGGCCGTGAAGGAAGCTGCCCTGACTGGCGTATGGGGCCCAACAGGCAGAGGGGGCCCACATCGGGCCCCGTCTTATCTGCTCACCGGGCCCTAGAGGCAGGCTTCTGCCGATGCAGAAACTGAACCTGCGTCCGAGACAGTTAACAGTGAAGCTGCCGCTGATTGGGTGCAGGGCTTCAGTGATGTGACAACCTCATATAAGCCCTGTGTGGTAAGACAACTCGCTCGGCTCTCCTGAAGGCAGACTCAGGACACACGTTCTCTGGGTTTTCTTTCTGCTGGTTTATTATCAGCCATAAACCCATGCAGGTTTCGCAGGAAAAGTAAACATGACCCCTCTGGGTTAAACGGGAAAAACATAAAAAAAACAAACAATAACTCAGTCCATAGATGAGTGGGTTCCGCCCGCTCTCGGTAGCATAAACTGCACTGCTAAAGTCCTTGTGGAAAGCTCTCTAGCTTCCACTATACTGTCTGGAGACTTTCCTCTCCAGACCACACCAGAGAAAAAAAAACAGGAATGAGCTTTTATACATTGCTCAGCCCCACCCTTTTAACATATAACATGCTGGCAGATAAATAAAGTAGGTCTTAGTTCACACAGGAGAGCATCCTGTGTGACACATACCTCCCCTCACATATAAAACCAGTGACACTGTCACATATTCCCCCCCTCTGCCCAAAGCCGGGAGTTTGTGCACCTTCTGACACCAGACAGGGAATCCTAGAGAGGGCATCTGCATTCCCATGTAATTTCTCTGGCCTATGCTCCACGTGAAAGTTAAACTCTTGAAGCTCTAGGAACCATCTAGTTACCCTAGCATTTTTTCCCTCTTTTCCCTCAACCATCTCAACGGGGCATGGTCTGATACTAATTTAAACTTCCGGCCTAGTAGGTAATATTTCAGTGTATCCACGGCCCATTTTATGGCTAAACACTCTTTCTCTACTATGGCGTAGTTCTTCTCGCAGGAGGACAGCTTTCGGCTTAGATAGAGAATGGGATGTTCTTCCCCATTTATTTCTTGGGAGAGTACGGCCCCTAGACCAACCTCTGATGCGTCAGTCTGGACCACAAATTCTTTCTTAAAGTCTGGCGCGACCAGGACAGGCTGCTTGCACAGTGTTAGCTTCAGCTTTTGAAACGCGGTCTCCGTTTCTTCCGTCCATTTCACCATGGTTGATTTGGTGCCTTTTAGAAGATCTGTTAGTGGGGCGGCAATCGTGGCGAAATTCGGGATAAACCGCCGGTAGTATCCCACCATTCCCAGGAATGCTTTCACCTGCTTCTTTGAGAGCGGTTGCGGCCAGGTTTGAATTGCCTCCACTTTCTTGATCTGCGGCTTTATTTCGCCTCTCCCAACAACATAGCCCAGGTACTTGGCCTCCTCTTTTCCGATGGCACACTTTCTCGGATTTATGGTAAATCCTGCTTTCCTTAGCGCGTCCAAAACGGCCTGTAGTTTAGGTAGGTGACTAGCCCAGTCTGAGCTAAAGACCACAATGTCGTCGAGGTAGTTTGCGGCATACTTCTTATGTGGGGCTAGGATCCGATCCATAGCCCTCTGGAAAGTGGCTGGGGCCCTCTGTAGTCCGAACGGCATCCGCGTGTATTGAAAACAGCCATCCGGTGTTGAGAAAGCCGTCGTCTCTTTAGCCATCTGGGACATGGGGATCTGCCAGTAGCCCTTCGTCAGGTCAAGAGTGGTGATGTACCTCGCCGGTCCAAGCCTCTCGATGAGTTCGTCGACGCGGGGCATCGGGTACGCGTCACACTTGGATACCTCATTTAGCCGACGGTAGTCATTACAAAACCTCCACTCTCCATTGGGTTTCGGCACGAGGACGATTGGGCTCGATCACCCACTCTTTGACTCCTCTATTACTCCGAGGTCTAACATCCTCTTCACCTCAGCCGAGATCACCTCCCGGCGTGCTTCCGGAATCCGATACGGCTTCAAATTCACTCGTACATGCGGTTCTGTCAGCACGTCATGCTCTATCACTTGTGTATGCCCCGGCAACTCTGAGAATAGGTCCCGATTCCGCTGTAGCAATTCTCGACACTGTTGCTTCTGGGCCGGTGATAGAGTCTCTGCAATAGTGACCTCCTCCACCTTGCCTTCTGGTGCGGCTCCCAGGCAAGGAGTTTCCACAGGTTCACGGTCCCGCCGCGGCTTGAGCAAGTTTATATGATATATTTGATGTGCCTTCCTTCGGCCAGGCTGGTGGACTTTATAATTAACCTCGCTGACTTTCTCCACCACCTCGTATGGACCTTGCCATTTTGCGAGGAACTTGCTCTCGACGGTAGGGATCAGCACCAAAACACGGTCTCCGGGCTGGAACTGTCTTAGTCTCGCCGACCGGTTATAGACTCTCGCCTGGGCTTCCTGCGCCTGGAGGAGATGTTCCTTTACGATGGGCATCACCTTTGACATTCTTTCCTGTAACTGGGCGACATGTTCGATGATACTCCGGTGTGGCGTGACTTCAGCCTCCCAAGTTTCCTTGGCGATGTCTAGGAGACCTCTTGGATGCCGCCCATATAGGAGCTCAAATGGAGAGAAGCCCGTGGAGGCTTGAGGAACTTCTCTGACTGAGAAAAGCAGAAATGGGAGCAGGTAGTCCCAGTCTCTCCCATCCTTTTCAACGACCTTCTTGAGCATCGCCTTTAAGGTCTTGTTGAAGCGTTCCACTAGGCCATCCGTTTGTGGATGATAAACCGAGGTCTGCAGCTGAGTTATCTGAAGGACTCTGCAAAGCTCCTTCATCACCTTGCTCATGAAGGGGGTTCCTTGGTCTGTTAGAATCTCTTTTGGTAGACCTGTCCGAGCAAAAATATGGACCAACTCTCGGGCTATACTTTTACTGGACATGTTCCTTAGGGGAACCGCTTCTGGATACCGAGTCGCATAGTCCATGACGACCAGGATATATTGGTGGCCCCGAGCTGATTTGACTATGGGGCCCACGAGGTCCATGGCAATCCTCTCAAAGGGAACCTCTATCACAGGTAGTGGAACTAAGGGGCTACGGAAGTGGGAGGAGGGAGCGGTTATTTGGTGGGGCAGGACCTACAAAAGTTTTGAATTTCTCGATAACACCCTGGCCAATAAAACCTCCTCAGTATCCTCTCCTGAGTTTTCTCGACCCCTAGGTGTCCCCCAGAACATGTGAATGGGCCATGTCTAGCACCCGTAGTCTGTATGGCCCCGGCACTAACAGCTGTTCCACTATCTCACCGCCCCTCAGTTTGGCCACCCGATATAGCAACTCGCCCTGTACTGAAAAGTGGGGGAATCTGGTGTCGGCCCCCGGCTCTTGGGCAACCCCATTACATACAGTAACCTGATCGAACGCCCCTTTTAAGGTCAGGTCTCGAACTTGAGCAGTCCCAAAGTTCTCTCTGGACATATCTAACGCAGGTAGGTCGGCCTCCTCGGTCACCGTCTCACCCTCATCACCGACAAGGACGCACAGTGGGAACTCCTCTCTCTGAGACTCTGTCGGGGGTTCTTCTTCAAGGATCTCGCTTTTCCCCATGCTACTTAGTCCAGTTCCCTTCCCCCACAAGTCCCAGAATAAGGAAAAATCACGGCCCAATATGACGGGATGCATCAGGTCCTTTACCACCCCGACTTCATGGGACTAGGCACCACAGTCTGTCCCCACTGTTACTGTGGCCACGGGATAGTCCTTGGCGTCACCATGGATGCACCGAACACCCCGGGTTTTGGAAGGGATCAACTGGTGGGGAAGGGATGCTCTGATCAAGGTCACCAGACTCCCGGAGTCCAACAGCTCAAGCACTTTTATTCCATTAATGGATACTGCACACGCCTGCGGTCCCTTGCCGGGTCGACAGTCCACGCTACAGGCTGGATAGGCATAATAGGAGACCCGTCTGCCTAGGCTGCAGTCCATGGGCTCAGGGGATTTTTGACACTTGGCGGCTACATGTCCAGGGTTGTGATATCGCCAGCAAACTATATCTTTCCCGACTGTTCTAAAGGCCCCTTCAATAGGAGTGGGACGCCCCCCAGTGGTGGCTCTAGACCCCTTCCGTGGTGAACCCACCCCCTTTTGGGTATCCCAGTAGGGAGAAATGACTGCGTCCGGTTTCCCAAGAGATCTCTCAACTACCTGGTACCTCTCTACCAGGCCGATAAAGTCATCTGTGTTCTGGGGATCACCCTGGGCAACCCAGGTCTGTACTGACTTGGGAAGGGAATGCATGAATCTATCAATCACCACCCGCTCAACCATCTGGGCCGGAGTGGAGGACTCCGGTTGTAGCCACTTCTGAACAAGATGCAATAAGTCAAACATCTGCGAACGAGGGGGTTTGTTGCTAGCATACGCCCAGTGATGAACTCGCTGGGCTCTTACTGCCATATTTACTCCCAGACGTGCTAAGATCTCTGTCTTTAGTTTGGGATACTCCTTAGCATCTTGCAGTGCCAAGTCAAAATACGCTTTTTGGGGTTCACCTGATAAATATGGCGCCAGAACCTCTGCCCACTGTGCTGGTGGAAGTCTCTCCTGATCAGCCACCCTCTCAAAAACAGTCAGAAATGCTTCTACATCATCCCCAGGGGTCATCTTCTGCATGGCCCGCCTTACCGCCTTCCTGACGTGAGAATCATCAGTCGGCCCTGGGGTTGGGGTGGCCGCCCGGCTCTGGATGGCTTCTGCCAAAAGCTGTATCTGCTCTGCTGGGCCTGGACCAGGTGCTTAACGAGCTCCTCCATGCTGCCGGACTTCTCTGGCTGGCTGACAGCCTTCACCCAGGACATCCACCAGTCTTTGTGGCAAGTACACGTGTTCCTGGAATCCTGCACGCACTCTCACACCAACTGTGGTAAGACAACTCGCTCGGCTCTCCTGAAGGCAGACTCAGGACACACGTTCTCTGAGTTTTCTTTCTGCTGGTTTATTATCAGCCATAAACCCATGCAGGTTTCGCAGGAAAAGTAAACATGACCCCTCTGGGTTAAACGGGAAAAACATAAAAAAAACAAACAATAACTCAGTCCATAGATGAGTGGGTTCCGCCCGCTCTCGGTAGCATAAACTGCACTGCTAAAGTCCTTGTGGAAAGCTCTCTAGCTTCCACTATACTGTCTGGAGACTTTCCTCTCCAGACCACACCAGAGAAAAAAAAACAGGACTGAGCTTTTATACATTGCTCAGCCCCACCCTTTTAACATATAACATGCTGGCAGATAAATAAAGTAGGTCTTAGTTCACACAGGAGAGCATCCTGTGTGACACATACCTCCCCTCACATATAAAACCAGTGACACTGTCACACCTGGAACAGTGAGTCTCGATACCGCTGAAGTGGAGGGGGCACGCCAGCGGAGTATGAGTGTTTTTATTTTAATGAGGCCAAACATGAAGAATGAGTTCGCTTTAGAATAAAAAAAGATATACAGTACAGACCAAAAGTTTGGACACACCTTCTCATTCAAAGATTTTTCTGCATTTTCATGACTATGAAAATTGTAGAATCACACTCAAGGCATCAAAACTATGAATTAACACATTTGGAATTATACATTACACTTTACAAAAAAGTGTGAAACAACTGAAAATATGTCTTATATTCTAGGTTCTTCAAAGTAGCCACCTTTTGCTTTGATTACTGCTTTGCACGCAGAAAAGGTGAACGGATGGACTCTACATGCCTGGTTCCCACCGTGAAGCATGGAGGAGGAGGTGTGATGGTGTGGGGGTGCTTTGCTGGTGACACTGTTGGGGATTTATTCAAAATTGAAGGCATACTGAAGCAGCATGGCTACTACAGCATCTTGCAGCGGCATGCTATTCTATCCGGTTTGCGTTTAGTTGGACCATCATTTATTTTTCAACAGGATAATGACCCCAAACACACCTCCAGACTGTGTAAGGGCTATTTGACCAAGAAGGAAAGTGATGGGGTGCTACGCCAGATGACCTGGCCTCCACAGTCACCAGACCTGAACAAAATCGAGATGGTTTGGGGTGAGCTGTACCGCTCACTGCTTCAATCGTATATATATATACATATATATATATATATACCGTATTTTTTGACTATAAGACGCACTTAGGTTTTAGAGGAGTAAATTAGGGAAAAAAATTTAAGCAAAAAATGTGGTCAACTCTGTACTTTAATATCCCCTTGTCATGGTTTGGACAGTGTTCATGCCCTGCCCTCACAGGGTTAATTGTATTTGGCCTCCTTGTGGATCTGGGAGGGGTATTTATACCCACTCTGAACCAGGGTTCTCTGTCAGTTATACTCTCGCTCTGTCTGTGTGTCTGACCCCCTGGTGTACGTGTGCATACTACTTGTGTTTGACTGCTTTCCGTGCTTACTCGCTCGGCTTTTCTTCTCAGTGCCTCTTGTTTGTTTAATTCTCTCTGTTCTGACCTTCTGGCCTGAATTATCTTACTATCCTTCTGTCTCACCCTCGGTACCTCATTTGCCTCCCGGTTTTGACCTGGCACGTTTGACTTCTTTCCGCGCCGTTCAGCCCCCTGCACCCGGCGCCTGTCTACGCCCTCGGCCACTTCCCCTCAGTCACGTGGTTCAGGTGCTCTACACTAACGGTGAGTGCTTTGAAGCTCTTCTCGTGGCTTTCTTACTGCGGCTAGTCACCCGCCTTGGAGCAGGTACACCCAGGGCTCGTGACAATATAACTGACCATACAGTCTCTTCCCAGCTGGTCAGGGGGTGGGGTGCTTGCAGTTATGGATCCGGTACGGGCTCTCTCGGATCAAGTACATGAGCTCTCCTAGTTAATGCAGAAGCTGTCCATGAAGCAGCAAGCCCTGGCTCACTCGCACCAACTGGTGCAGAGAGATGTGGCGGGCACTTTACCGGGTTCTGTCCCGTCGGGGACTCGGGATAGGGACTCCACTGATGTCTCTCGTAGAACCCGAGCCACGGTTAAGTTACCTGACCATTTTTCCGGTGATAAAAAGTTGTTTAGTGTTTTCAAAGAGGGATGCAAGTTGTTTTTTGAACTACGTCCCCAAGCTTCTGGAAATGAAAGACAGAGGGTGGGGATTGTTATGTCCTTGTTAAGGGGGGCTCCACAGGCATGGGCTTTCTCTCTCCCTCCGCACCCGAACACATGTCGGTGAACCTGTTTTTTGAGGCACATTTATCACGAGCCTCATAGAGTGCGTCTGGCGGAGGATATGGTGATGAGTTTGACACAGGCGAAGCACTCAGCGGCATAGTTCTGCTCAGAGTTTACACACTGGGCGGCTGAAATATCCTGGAACGCAGCCGCCCTGAGGAGGTTGTTCCTAAGGGGTCTGTCCAACTGTCTACAGAATGCTTTGGCATTACATCCGCACCCTGATGTCCTGGAGGACGCCATGACTCAGGCGGTCCACATGGACCAGAGGCTCTGTGCTAGAGGAGTGATGTAGTAGGAGACCCTGTTATACTGTAACCTGAGTGACATTGCGTCCGACCCTGAGACCATGGAGGTAGGGGCTATCTCTTGAAGGAAAGAGAGAGAAGATGCCGTAGAAACAACCAACTATGCTTTTACTGTTGAGCCTCTGGATATTGGAAAATAGACTGCCCCTCTTGTCCTTCTTCTGCTAAGCCATCAGGAAATGCCTAAGTCTGGGTAACGATCGAGGAGGTTACCCAGACTATCAGGTACATTTTTCCTCACTTACTAAAATTCTTCTTGAGGTGGAGTTGGAACTTGCTGGCGGTCCCGTGGTTACCACCGCCTTTGTTGACTGCAGTTCTACTATTAATCTGATTGATACCCGGGTGGTGACTCTTAATAAGATAGGGACAGTCAGGCTTAAAGATCCTGTTAAAGTTGCGGCTATTGACTCCTCTCCTCTCACCCAAGATGGAATTTGTTCTATATCTGACGTCTTTTTGCTGCAAGTGGGTTCTACTCATGTGTAAAAAATTAAGTTGTTTTGTTCTGAATAATTTGCCCGCAGGTCTGGTACTGGGGATGCCTTGGCTTCAACGCCATAACCCTATTACTGATTGGGTCACGGGGGAGATCATTCAGTTGGGATGAAAGGCTAACGGTTTGTGTTGTAACTTGGTACCTCTGGTCACCCCTGTAAAATCTGTGTCAGTATCATCTGTCGATCTGGAGGGTATTACGGAATATCTGAAGGACTTTGAAGATGTGTTTTCCGAAAGTGAGGCTGAGGCGCTTTCGCCACATAGACCTTTTGATTGTGCCATTGATTTAGTTCCTGGAGCCAAGTTGCCCAAGGTTCGTCTGTTTAATTTGTCTGGGCCTGAGCGTCAAGCCATGAAGGAGTACATCACTAAAAGTCTCCGCAAGGGGCATATTCGGCCTACTGTTTCACCCATGGCAGCTGGGTTCTTTCTTGTAAAAGAAGAATGGTGGTTTCCGGCAGTGCATCGACTTTCGGGAACTGAACAAGATTACGGTGAAAAACACATACCCTCTTCCTCTGATCCCCGATCTATGTAATCAACTCAGCGAGGCCAAATTGTTCTCTAAGCTTGATTTACGAGGGGCTTATATCCATACAAGGGTCCGGGAAGGAGACGAATGGAAACCGGCGTTTTTGACGACTGAAGGACTGTTGGAAAACTTGGTTATGCCCTTTGGTCTCACTAACTGTAACGCTGGTATTATCTGTACCTTGTTTTCCAGCGTTACTTTACATGTCTTTGCTTTAACCCTTTTGCTTCTTTCCCCTAACCAGCTGGGATACTGTTGTCTGTTACCTGTATGGATGCTGCTCAGTTCCAGCTCTGCTGCGTAGCCGTACTTGCGTGTCTCCGCTGCGTTGCATGACCACCCGCATGTGCGGTCCCTGGCCTGCTGTAGAAGCTACCCGTAGGTTGCAAAGTCCTCTGCAGTGGTGCATGACTTACTACGTGTGTTGAGGCTGCAGCCACTGTCAGGTGTCTTTCTGTGCTGAGTTGTGTCTGGCTCTGCATAGGGGGCGCGGCCCACACCTGTCCTGCTTTTATGAGGAATGGGTGTGCACTAGAATTGCTGCTCCAGCCTATCGCTGTTGGGCGTTGCCAGAGCTTTGCATTGAGTTTGCATTGAGTTCCTGAACCTAGCCGTGTGTTTGTGTGTTCAGCTCCTGCTGAGTGTGATCAGTTCTGGAGAGCTGATTCCCTTTGTCCTGTCTTGTGTTTCCGCCTGTTCTGGGGGCTGAGTACCCAGATCGCCCTTCCTGGAGGCTGCATATCCAGGCCTGTTCCTGTTGTGTCTTGTTTCCCTGAATCCCTGATCCTGGATCTGTTACGGTACCTGAATGTCTGAACTGTGTCTTGTGTTTCTGCCAGCTCTGGGGGCAGAATACCCAGATCGCCCTTCCTGGAGGCTGCATATCCAGGCCTGTTCCTGTTGTGTCTTGTTCCCTGAATCCCTGATCCTGGATATGTCCCGGTACCTGAATGTCTGAACTGTGTCTTGTGTTTCTGCCAGCTCTGGGGGCAGAATACCCAGATCGCCCTTCCTGGGGGCTGCATATCCAGGCCTGTTCCTGTTGTGTTTTGTTTCCTGAATCCCTGATCCTGGATCTGATCCTGTACCTGAATGTCTGAACTGTGTCCTCTGTGTTATGTTCCTGAAGTCCTTCTGTGTCCTGAACCCTGTGCCAGTGACTGTGATTCTTTGCTATATAACCTGAGTTCATCTTGGAAGGAGGAGTCCGGTGTGTGTGCTGAGTTTCTGTTACTCTGTGCTCAGCTTCTGTGCAATCCCCGGCCGGCTCCCGTTGAGCCTGGCGGGGCTTGCACCAGACCGCTGGAGTTCCTTTTCAGGTCGCTGCCAGATTTCTGATGCCTGATGACTATGGCCTGATGTCCGATGACCACTTCCAGATGTCCGGAGCCTGCCTGATGTCCGGAGCCTGCCGATCGTTGCCAGATGTCCGGAGTCTGCCGATCGTTGCCAGATGTCCGGAGTCCGATGCCAGTGTTCTGATGTTCCTGAGTTCCAGTCCGTGTTCCTGAGTTCCTGTCCGTGTTCCTGTGTCCCTGAGATCCAATCCGTGTTCCTGATATCCTGTTCGTGTTCCTGAGTCCCTGAGATCCAATCCGTGTTCCTGAGTCCCTGTCCGTGTTCCTGTCCCTGAATTCCATTCCGTGTTCCTGATATCCTGTCGTGTTCCTGTGTCCTGAGATCCATCGTGTTCTGATATCCTGTCCATGTTCCTGAATCCAATCGTGTTTCCTGATGTCTGTCTGTATTCCTGACTACCTGAGATCCAGTCCGTGTTCCTGATGTCCCGATGTCCTGCCGGTTCCTCCGAGGTCTACCCTGTGATGACGTCTGTCCTGGGTCAGTGTATGATGTTCTCCTGCTGAGCCTGTGCTACGCCTGAGGCCTGGGAGAGAGGCCGTCCTAGTATGCCCGTGCCAGATGACCCTGGACTGCATCAACCCGTGATGACCCCGCCATAGTCTGACGTTCGTCCTGGGCCGGTGTCTGATGTTCTCCTGCTGAGCCTGTGCTACGCCTGAGGTCTGAGAGAGAGGCCATACTAGTATGCCTGTGCCAGATGATCCTGGACTGCATCTACCCGTGATGACCCCGCCATTGTCTGAAGTCTGTCTGAGGTCGGTGTCTGATGTTCTCCTGCTGAGCCTGTGCTACGCCTGAGGGCTGAGAGAGAGGCCGCCCTAGTATGCCCGTGCCAGATAACCTTGGACTGCATCTACCCGTGATGTACTCCTGCACTCGTCTGTGATCCTGAGACGTGTACCCTTCTCTGATGTGCGGAATCGGGAGCCCGGCATTATGTTCTGTTTATGTACTGTGTGTGTCTCTGTGAAACTTTATGTTTCTTCTTACCTGAAGTTGTGCGGTGTTGTCTAGTCCTGCAGGTCGCCATCTTGCCCACATGCTCAGCTGCCACGGATCCCGGTCGCTGCCCTCCCCTAGTTCGGGCAGGCCCGGGTCTCCCTCTGTGGTTGTGGGTCCACATTCCCTTACCATCTCGGACGCATGCCTCACGTCGTCGTGGACTGGCGGCGTGGGAGCATTGGCTAGTTAGGCAAGCTATGCCATGTCCCAACGCCCCGCAGCCGTGGGAAGCGTCACAGAAAGCTCTGGCCATGGACTCCGCTGAGCATGTGTGGTCTGCAGGACTTTCTCCAAGCTCCACCTAATATGCGAACTAGACTGCTTGGTCCCCACATGGTAAGTGGACTAGATGGCTCGATTCCCCGCTTGGTCGGCAGTTCGGACTTTTCGAGTTATGAACTCTGCTGCCATATTGTGAACTGTGGGACTTACCGCCAAACCCAAGTGAATTTTCTGGGGAATTTTTTTTACTTGGGTCTTCAGAAGAGGGGGCCTGAGGAGGGGGATACTGTAACGCTGGTATTATCTGTACCTTGTTTTCCAGCGTTACTTTGCATGTCTTTGCTTTAACCCTTTTGCTTCTTTCCCCCTAACCAGCTGGGATACTGTTGTCTGTTACCTGTATGGATGCTGCTCAGTTCCCAGCTCTGCTGCGTAGCTGTACTTGCGTGAGTGTCTCCGCTGCGTTGCATGCCCACCCGCATGTGCGGTCCCTGGCCTGCTGTAGAAGCTACCCGTAGGTTGCAAAGTCCTCTGCAGTGGTGCATGACTTACTACGTGTGTTGAGGCTGCAGCCACTGTCAGATGTCCTTCTGTGCTGAGTTGTGTCTGGCTCTGCATAGGGGGCGCGGCCCACACCTGTCCTGCTTTTATGAGGAATGGGTGTGCACTAGAATTGCTGCTCCAGCCTATCGTTGTGAAGCAGCTCATATATAAAGTTCCCCAGCCCTGTGGGGCGTTGCCAGAGCTTTGCATTGAGTTTGCATTGAGTTCCTGAACCTAGCCGTGTGTGTGTGTTCAGCTCCTGCTCTGAGTGTGATCAGTTCTGGAGAGCTGATTCCCTTTGTCCTGTCTTGTGTTTCGCCTGTTCTGGGGGCTGAGTACCCAGATCGCCCTTCCTGGAGGCTGCATATCCAGGCCTGTTCCTGTTGTGTCTTGTTTCCCTGAATCCCTGATCCTGGATCTGTTACGGTACCTGAATGTCTGAACTGTGTCTTGTGTTTCCGCCAGCTCTGGGGGCAGAATACCCAGATCGCCCTTCCTGGAGGCTGCATATCCAGGCCTGTTCCTGTTGTGTCTTGTTCCCTGAATCCCTGATCCTGGATCTGTCCCGGTACCTGAATGTCTGAACTGTGTCTTGTGTTTCCACCAGCTCTGGGGGCAGAATACCCAGATCGCCCTTTGTGATGAAAACGTGCACACGGTCCGCCACACGGTAGCCCGGGGTATCACTGCTTGTGATCCCTCCGTGCTGCGAATGTGACGAAAACGCGCACACACACGACGGCTGCTGCCATACGACCCAGTAAACTGCAGGGATTTATAATTATCCCACTTCCACTTAGGAACTTGCAGCCCTCTGGCGCCCCCCTTACCCTCAGGTCAGTCAGGGAACTGCACCTAGGATAATTAGTCGCCAGACGGGTCACTTGGATGTGTGCTGGCTATTGGGCACGCTGCAGTGAGGGAATTATGATACTCCGGGCCGCAGCCAGGCAATACACTTATAAAACCCGCTCGTCACTGCCAACGCCACCCCATAGGTCAACACTTTACACCCCTTTTTTTTTTTTTGCTGCCACCAGCTACGATTTACTTAATGAACAATTTATCAAGAGGGTCCGTAGCAACCCCTAAACAGTAGCGTAGTACTTCAGGCACGTGCAAATTCGTTTATAGAGCAGGAGAAACAAACTAGTAAATTTTATATCTTTACTCCAAAAAGGTTTGACAGTGTTTATAAAGTTTTAAAAACAAGATTTTAAAAAAGGGGAGACAATCGAAATATGTACAATATGGTTACAGAAAATAAAAGGGGTTAACATAAGGAAGATCAACTTACAGTTCTTAGATCATAGTAGGCAAGCCATGCGGTCGGGGGATGGGAGACACATCACAATGCATTACAGAGCTGTGCTACATCTGGTGTCCAAGGCAGATCTGAGGCAGAATACCTGGCCCCTACCTTATAGACCTGTGGCCGTGACGTCATAAACGGGGTGGAGTTACCAGGGTCCTCCTCTTGCTCTAAGTGGTAATCTTAGTTCAGAAAACTCCTAACCTTCATAACTTAGAGATGGAGTCTCTTACAGCGATGCACAGCATACCATTGTACTCTGCAAGATGTTGGCGTGCATTTAAGTCTAAACACAGAGTGCCTGGGTGGATCGGCTAAGCAGAAATCTGTTTCTTGGGTTCTGTTGGAGTTACGGGTTCACCAGTACCACGGGAACAATGCCTGTCGGCGTATGTTTCACAACAGTAACTTTCGTGTTTCTGACGCAAATTCCCACCGTGGTTATAAGCAAAAGAATGAATCCTCATAATGGCTGCCATGGAGGGACAGCACATGTGAAGACAATAGGGACCCCCTGCGGTGAGGCGGGAAAACTCCAGCACTGGCAACTCAGGTTACACTACTTGTGTGCAGGCTGGGGGGTTGATGAGAAGCGTGAGAGGGAGGGGGGGAACTTTGCTCTGTGGGCTGTCAGCAGTAAAAAAAAAAGATGAGGACTGTAGTTCTGCACAGCACAAGACATGGAGCTTCCAGTATCATCACACCTCCCCCCTTAGAGGGCGCTAAGGAGGCATGACCTGCCGGTAATCCGACATGCGCACCTCAGCGGGTTCGCCACGTCGTGACACATTCTTCCATGATCGCTGCCTTTCTTGTGTTGTACGGCAAAATCATACTGCTGTAGGGCAAGGCTCCAGCGTAGCAACCTACCATTGGTTCCGGACACTGTGTGCAGCCAGCTCAGAGGGTTGTGGTCGGTGAAAGGTGCGCCCGTACAGGTAGGGCTGCAAACGTTGCAGCGCCCAGACCATGGCCAGGCACTCCTTCTCGATGGTGGAGTATGCCACTTCCTGGCAGAAGTTTCCGCTCAGGTACAACACGGGGTGCTCCTGGTTCCCGAATCAACCTGGCTGAGTACAGCACCGAGGCCAAATTCGCTGGCGTCAGTCTGTACCAGGAATGGAAGACAGCTGTCGACGGCTTTCAACACTGGAGAGCTGCACAGGGCTGTTTTCAAAGCTCGGAATGCCGCCTCACAGCCATCTGTCCAGCTGACTGTTTGGGGTAGACCGCCCTTGGTGAGGTCCGTCAAGGGTTTTGCAATGGCGCTATAGTTCGGTACGAAACGCCTATAGTACCCTGCAGTGCCCAGGAAGGACTTCACCTGCTTTTTGGTCCTGGGGGTGGGCCAGGACACGATCGCGTCCACTTTCTCGGGCTCTGGACTCATGGAACCCCGCCTACCCGGTGCCCCAGGTAGTGGACCTCCCTCATGCCCATCTGGCATTTTCCCGGCTTGATGGTCAGACCTGCCTGGCGAATACGCTTGAGCACCTCCTGGAGATGCTGAAGGTGTTCCTCCCAGGTGGAACTGAAGACGGCAATGTCGTCCAGGTACGCCACAGCGTACTCCTCCAGTCCCTAAGCAGGTGGTTGACCATCCGCTGAAAAGTGGCAGGGGCATTCTTCATGCCGAAAGGCATGACCGTGGACTCGTACAGTCCAAAAGGGGTGATAAAGGCGGATTTCTCCTGCGCCGCAGGGCTCAGGGGAATCTGCCAGTATCCCCGGCTTAAATCCATATGGATATGTACTTGGCATTCGCCAACCGCTCCAGCAGATCCTCGATGCGTGGCATTGGGTGCGCATCAGAGGTAGTGATGGCGTTGAGCCCCCTGTAGTCCACGCAGAACCGGGTGGTCCGAACCTTTTTTGGAACGAGAACTACAGGTGAGGCCCACGCGCTTTTGGACGGCCGGATCACCCCCAGCTGCAACATCTCCTGGATCTCCTGGCGCATAATCTGCTGCACTTCCTCAGAGATCCGATAAGGTGTCCGCCGTAACGGGGCGTGATTCCCGGTGTCCACCTCGTGGACTGCCAACTGGTCCTTCCGGGTCGGTTAGTGAACTCGGCGCGGAAGGGTTCCAGAGTGGTCAGCAACTGCAACCGCTGGGAGGCGGTTAGCGAGGCATTTACCTCCAGGTCCTCAATGGGACCCATTGGCCTTGGGCTTGGGCCAGCATGTCCAGGAGGGGATCCTCCTCCCCGTTCTCGGGCAGGTTGCAGACCGGTAGGATGCAGGCTTCACGTTCGTGATGGGCCTTCATCATGTTGACGTGAAAGGCCTTGCGCCTACCCCGAGTGTGGTCAAGCGTGACCACGTAGGTGACTGGGTTGAGCCGTTGGTGCACGACGTACGGGCCTTCCCAGGCTGCCTGAAGCTTATCCTTTGGTACGGGGACCAGCACCCACACCTTTTGACCCACCAGGTAGGTCCGCTCCCGGGCGTTCTGGTCGTACCAGTGCTTCTGGTCAGCCTGAGCCTGCGTCATGTTGTCATGCACCAACTGCGTCAAGGTCTGCATCTTGTCGCGGAAGCGCATGACATAATCCACGATGGACACTTCTGTGGGGTTTGGCTCATCTTCCCAGGATTCTCTTATCAACCCAAGGGGTCCCCGGACTCGCCAGCCATACAGGAGCTCAAAGGGGGAGAACCCCGTCGACGCCTGCGGGACTTCTCTGTAGGCAAACAGCAGGTGTGGGAGGTACCGCTCCCAATCGCGTCCCTGGGTCTCAACCAGCATGCGGAGCATCTGTTTGAGGGTACCGTTAAAGCGTTCACACAAACCATTGGTCTGTGGGTGATACGCACTCGATACCATACGCGTCACCTGCATTTTGCTGCAGAGAGCCTTCATTAGGCGAGACATAAATTGGGTCCCTCGATCGGTAAGCATCTCCCTGGGAAATCCTACCCGTGAAAAGATGGTCACCAGTGCATCCGCCACCTTATCTGCCTTAGTTGAGGACAGAGATACTGCCTCCGGGTACCGGGTAGCGTAGTCTACCACAGTAAGGATGTATTGCTTTCCAGAGCGGCTGGGGACGGCCAGCGGGCCCACAATGTCCACCGCGATCCTCTGGAAAGGCTCCTCTATCACTGGCAACGGGATCAGGGGAGCCTTAAGAGCAGGCCCCGCCTTCCCCACTCTTTGACAGGTGATACAGGAGTAGCAGTAGTTAGTCACATCTGTCCCCATCTTGGGCCAATAGAAGTGTTGAGACAGCCGTGCCTTAGTTTTGCTGACCCCCAAGTGTCCAGCGAGTGGAATCTCATGGGCAATCCTCAACAACTCACCTCGGAACTGGTGCGGGACGACCAGCTGTTTTTCCCTCAACCACTCCTTTTGGGAATCTCCGGGTACTGTCTCCCGGTACAACCTTCCTTGTTCCCAGAACACCCTCTCCTTATCAGTCACGGAGGTGGGCGTCTCGGCGAGGTGCCTCAAGTTCTCCAGGCTCGCATCTGAGTGCAGAGCGGCCTGGAACTCCTGGCTGGAGGCAGCCAGAAGTGACGTTAGGGTTCCTTCCCCACTGGGACCCTCTGGGACCGGCTCTGGGTCCACCTCTGGTTCAGTCTCTCCTGTAGCGGAGGAGGGTCCAGATGGCAGGGCGCTACCTGCGATCCGGGTACTCTGACTGCGGGTGACAGCAGCTACATATGCAGTCTCCCGGGGATTTCTATAGCCCCATCAGCCTGCGCTGCTATGGGCTCTACCTCCCCATCCACCCCAACACTTCAGGAGCAGTGCTACTTATGGGCCAGTTACCTTCCTCGATGGCACTGGTCAGTGTCATGGCGTCACCTTCCTCACGGTTCCCATGCACCTCCCCATTTCCTTGAGCACTGTCGTTTGCTCCTGCTAGGGGTTCCTCAGCCGTCTCACTCCGCAGAGCGACGTGGCTGAACGCTCCTGTACCTGTGGACACATCTACCACTTCAGAGAAAGGGTTAACAGGTTCAGATGGCACAGATACATCACTATCAGCATCATTCCTAGGGAAAGAAAGGTTATCAGTTGCATAATCACTTCGCAAAGCATTGGCAGGTAACACAATCAGTTTCCCATCATCATCAACATCATGGTTAACGTTAACCTTATTATCAGATTGGGAAGGGGTGTCAGGGACATAGTACGCGACCATCCTCCCCAGATCAGTCCCAATAAAACATCAGTGGGCAGGTTTTCGGACACCCCCACTTCCTTCACCCCGCTCCCGGCACCCCAGTCAATGAAAACTCGGGCTATCGGCAAGGGGTAGTGGACGCCCCCAATCCCTGTGACAGTTAAGGTTTTCCCCGGAATCAACTCTTCAGGGGCCGCCAGTTCGGGTCGGATGAGGGTTCGTTCAGCCCCGGTGTCCTTGAGGCCTGTAGCAAGACGGGTCCCCACGCGGACGGGCTGCACATTGTCATCAACCCTCCCCACCACACCACCCACCAAAAGAACAGAGGCGTTGGGCCCGGAGACCTTGGCTGGGGGGTTCTTCTGCCTCTCCGGACAGGTGGCGCTGATGTGTCCTGTCCGTTTACAGGAGAAACACTGGCGGGGGTCTGATGTAGGCCTGGCGCTGGCAAAGGGGATAGTGCCTCCAGAGGGACGACTGGCAGGGGCACTGGGGTTGGTTGCAGGCTTACCCCCTCCCCAGCGGGTGGTGACGGGCATCCGCACCTCGGGTTTCCGGTTGGCCTCATAGCTGTCGGCGATCCGTGCTGTTGTGACCGCGCCCTCTGGTTCTCGGTCCAGGATGAACTGTCGGACCTCAGCTGGGCACAGATGCAGGAACTGGTCTTTGATCATCAGGTCTCTCAGCTCCTCAAAGGTGTCAACTGACAGTCCATGGATCCACTGGTCAAAGTGGTTCCTGAGTCCTTGCACCACATCGCTATAACTGTCGTGTGGGCCACGTTGGAGGTTCCGGAACTTCTTTCGGTATACCTCAGGGGTTAGCTGGTACTTGGCGATCAGGGCCTGCTTGATGGCCTCATAGTCATCATCTTGATCTGACGTGAGGGAAGCAAACGCCTCCAATGCTTTGCACTTTAGCCCGGGGGTCAAGTACCTGGCCCATTGGTCGGCAGGCAGCCGGTACTGTCTGCAAACTTTCTCAAAGGCCCGCAGAAAAGTGTCCAAGTCTCCGTCCTTTTCCATCACGGGAAAGTGCTCCGGCCTGGGCTTCGGACTCTGAGAGCTACTGGGTGTACCGCTCCGGGCGGTGGGGAGCATCCCCCCTCGCTGGACCATCTCCAGCTCATGGGCTCTCTCAGCCTCCCGCTCGGCTCTCTCAGCCTCCCGCTGAGCTCTCTCAGCCTCCCGCTGGGCTTGGCGCTCGGCTCGGGCCTCCTGCTGGTATTGCTGGATCAGCTTCAGGCGCTCCTCCCGGTTGTCGGTGGGGAGTGCCTCCAGGGCCGCCTGCAGGTAAGGGTCCAACCCGCCCTGGGTGTAAGCATGCAGGGTTTGGGCCTCTGCTGCAGCACCACCTTGGCTTGGGCCAGCTCCTGCGCCCGCCACGCTCCGATGCTCGTCCAGTTCCTTCAGGGCCTGGACCAGTCGGGCTTTGGTTTGGTTCTGGTGGTCAAGGCCGTGGTACACGCAGATTCCCACAAGAGTGTCCCTGTTCTGCTTTTCGTACCAACTTGCTCCTCTTGTAGCCATGTTTGCCAAATAAAAGATAGGATAGAAAAACAAAGAGAAGGGAGGGGTAACCGCAAGTACACACAATTGTCTCAGGACTAATAAACACTGAGTCTGTTCTCCAAAACTTTAGTTGCAGGGTCCCTGAAGAACCGTGCAAGTTTTTTAGTGAATGGAATGATTGCTCAAACCAGATCACTAATGCTCTATAATCCCACCGCTCTGCCACCACATGTGATGAAAACGTGCACACGGTCCGCCACACGGTAGCCCGGGGTATCACTGCTTGTGATCCCTCCGTGCCGCGAATGTGACGAAAACGCGCACACACACGACGGCTGCTGCCGTCCGACCCAGTAAACTGCAGGGATTTATAATTATCCCACTTCCACTTAGGAACTTGCAGCCCTCTGGCGCCCCCCTTACCCTCAGGTCAGTCAGGGAACTGCACCTAGGATAATTAGTCGCCAGACGGGTCACTTGGATGTGTGCTGGCTATTGGGCACGCTGCAGTGAGGGAATTATGATACTCCTGGCCGCAGCCAGACAATACACTTATAAAACCCGCTCCGTCACTGCCAACGCCACCCCATAGGTCAACACTTTACACCCCTTCTTTTTGCTGCCACCAGCTACGATTTACTTAATGAACAATTTATCAAGAGGGTCCATAGCAACCCTAAAGAGTAGCGTAGTACTTCAGGCACGTGCAAATTCGTTTATAGAGCAGGAGAAACAAACTAGTAAATGTTATATCTTTACTCCAAAAAGGTTTGACAGTGTTTATAAAGTTTTAAAAACAAGATTTTAAAAAAGGGGAAACAATCGAAATATGTACAATATGGTTACAGAAAATAAAAGGGGTTAACATAAGGAAGATCAACTTACAGTTCTTAGATCATAGTAGGCAAGCCATGCGGTCGGGGGATGGGAGACACATCACAATGCATTACAGAGCTGTGCTACATCTGGTGTCCAAGGCAGATCTGAGGCAGAATACCTGGCCCCTACCTTATAGACCTGTGGCCGTGACGTCATAAACGGGGTGGAGTTACCAGGGTCCTCCTCTTGCTCTAAGTGGTAATCTTAGTTCAGAAAACTCCTAACCTTCATAACTTAGAGATGGAGTCTCTTACAGCGATGCACAGCATACCATTGTACTCCGCAAGATGTTGGCGTGCATTTAAGTCTAAACGCAGAGTGCCTGGGTGGATCGGCTAAGCAGAAATCTGTTTCTTGGGTTCTGTTGGAGTTACGGGTTCACCAGTACCACGGGAACAATGCCTGTCGGCGTATGTTTCACAACAGTAACTTTCGTGTTTCTGACGCAACTTCCCATCGTGGTATAAGCCAAAAGAATGAATCCTCATAATGGCTGCCATGGAGGGACAGCACATGTGAAGACAATAGGGACCCCCTGCGGTGAGGCGGGAAAACTCCAGCACTGGCAACTCAGGTTACACTACTTGTGTGCAGGCTGGGGGGTTGATGAGAAGCGTGAGAGGGAGGGGGGGAACTTTGCTCTGTGGGCTGTCAGCAGTAAAAAAAAAAGATGAGGACTGTAGTTCTGCACAGCACAAGACATGGAGCTTCCAGTATCATCACACCCTTCCTGGAGGCTGCATATCCAGGCCTGTTCCTGTTGTGTTTTGTTTCCTGAATCCCTGTGTCAGGGACACCGCACTGCACTTGCTCATTGAGCCAGTGCGTGTGTCCAGAGTGAACAAACTGTGCCCAACGATACCTGTATAGTAGAACCGCAGCAGAGAAGACGTGTGTTTCTGAGGACACAGGACCTTCCGCACCATGTGACTGACAAGGGGCGGAGCCAGCCACACGTCTCTCAGAGCAGTATCAGGTAGAGAATGTTTGAGGCCGAAGGACCTGCAGGCACGTGACTGCCTAGGGGCGTGGCCTAAGCTCCAGAGATCTAGGAGGTAAAGGAAAACTCCTAGAAGGGTAACTACGAAATAAAGTTACCAAGGGGCATAGACAGAATGGATGGTCAGGATAGCCAGGTCATACACATAGATGGCGACGAAGTACAAAAGGAGCAGGCAGAGAATAACCAGAACACAGCCAAGGGGTCATACACAGACAGAGCAACGCAGTACAAAAGGGACAGGCAAAAGTCGTAACAGGGACACAGCCAAATCGAAACCAGACAGACAAAACGAAGCACAGGCACAACGCACTGGCACAAGCACAGGGTCAGACACACTCAGCCAAAGGTCAGAGTATAAACGACAAAGGCTGGCTTCACAGTGAGGCTATAAAAAGCCTCCCAGGACCCAGAAAGAGGCCAACCAAGTTAACCCGCGACTACCTGATCCAAGAACCCAGTAAACCGTGACACCCTGATCCTGGATCGGATCCTGTACCTGAATGTCTGAACTGTCTCCTCTGTGTTATGTTCCTGAAGTCCTTCTGTGTCCTGAACCCTGTGCCAGTGACTGTGATTCTTTGCTATATAACCTGAGTTCATCTTGGAAGGAGGAGTCCGGTGTGTGTGCTGAGTTTCTGTTAACTCTGTGCTCAGCTTCTGTGCAATCCCCGGCTGGCTCCCGTTGAGCCTGGCAGGGCTTGCACCAGACCGCTGGGGTTCCTTTTCAGGTCGCTGCCAGATTTCTGATGCCTGATGACTATGGCCTGATGTCCGATGACCACTTCCAGATGTCCGGAGCCTGCCTGATGTCCAGAGCCTGCCGATCGTTGCCAGATGTCCGGAGCCTGCCGATCGTTGCCAGATGTCCGGAGTCCGATGCCAGTGTTCTGATGTTCCTGAGTTCCTGTCCGTGTTCCTGTGTCCCTGAGATCCAATCCGTGTTCCTGATATCCTGTTCGTGTTCCTGAGTCCCTGAGATCCAATCCGTGTTCCTGAGTCCCTGTCTGTGTTCCTGTGTCCCTGAGTTCCATTCCGTGTTCCTGATATCCTGTCCGTGTTCCTGTGTCCCGGAGATCCAATCCGTGTTCCTGATATCCTGTCCGTGTTCCAGAGTTCCTGAGATCTAATCCGTGTTCCTGATGTCCTGTCTGTATTCCTGAGTACCTGAGATCCAGTCCGTGTTCCTGATGTCCCGATGTCCTGCCGGTTCCTCCGAGGTCTACCCTGTGATGACATCTGTCCTGGGTCAGTGTCTGATGTTCTCCTGCTGAGCCTGTGCTACGCATGAGGCCTGAGAGAGAGGCCGTCCTAGTATGCCAGTGCCAGATGACCCTGGACTGCATCAACCCGTGATGACCCCGCCATCGTCTGACGTTCGTCCTGGGCCGGTGTCTGATGTTCTCCTGCTTGTGCTACGCCTGAGGTCTGAGAGAGAGGCCGCCCTAGTATGCCCGTGCCAGATAACCTTGGACTGCATCTACCCGTGATGTCCTCCTGCACTCGTCTGTGATCCTGAGACGTGTACCCTTCTCTGTGCGGAATCGGGAGCCCGGCATTATGTTCTGTTTATGTACTGTGTGTGTCTTTAAGTAAACTTTATGTTTCTTCATACTGAAGTTGTGCGGTGTTGTCTAGTCCTGCAGGTCGCCATCTTGCCCACATGCTCAGCTGCCACGGATCCCGGTCGCTGCCCTCCCCTAGTCCGGGCAGGCCGGGTCTCCCTCTGTGGTCCAGTGGGTCCACATTCCCTTACCATCTGGGACGCATGCCTCACGTCGTCGTGGACTGGCGGCGTGGGAGCATTGGCTAGTTAGGCAAGCTATGCCATGTCCCAACGCCCCGCAGCCGTGGGAAGCATCACACTAACGCTCCTGCTGTTTTTCAGAATTTCATTATTGTTATTTTTTCTGACCTAATTGGATGTTATGTGGTTATCTAACTGGATTACATTGTGGTGTACTCGGCGGATAGTCAAACTCACTTGCACTATCGGCTTATGGTTCCTATGAGATTCAGGGAGAATCATTTATATGCCAAATTGGAGAAATGTTCATTTTTCGTACAAGCCATTCTCCAGCCAGAGGTAGTGGTGGCCAAAATCTCATCTGATTTACAGAGAGAAATTTTTGAGGCTCAAACGCAGGCTCCTAGTAATAAACATCCAGGTAAATTGTTCGTACCAGAACGTTTTCGTCAGACTCCAGCAGGAGTTTCACGTTTCTGTGTTAAGTGCTCATCCTGGGATTGCAACTACGCAGTGGGCAGTCGTAAGGGGTTTCTGGTGGCCCTCTATGATATCAGTATAAAAAAGTTTGTGGCTGCATGTGGCGTGTGCGCCCATTCTAAAAGTTCTCATGTCCGGCTGGCCGGGGAATTGATGCCTTCGCCAATTCTGAGTAGCCCTATGGACACATTTGTCCATGGACTTTATCACAAATCTTTGTCCTTCCAGGGGCAACTCAGTGGTATGAGTGGTGGTGGATAGGTTCTCCAAACAAGCTCACTTTGTACCTCTGCCAGCTTTGCCATCTGCTGAAACGTTAGCCTGCTTATTTATATAGCATATAGTTTGATTGCATGGAGTGCTTGTGAATGCAGTGTCAGAGAGAGATGTGCAGTTTGTGGCCAGGTTTTGGAGGACTTTTTGTAAGAAGCTATGAATTACGTTGTCATTTTCCTCTGCCTATCACCCGGAATCTAATGGACAGACTGAACGCACAAACCAATCTTTGGAGCAAATTCTGAGATGTCTGGCCTCTTCCAGACAGGAGGACTGGTGTTAGGTATTGCCCGTGGCAGAATTTGCATTCAACGGACGTGTGAGTCAGTCTACCGGGAAGTCTCCATTTCAGGTCAACTAAGGGTTTAACCCACATTTTGGGGAGTTTTCACGCATGGATTCAGGTAGCCCTGGAGCCGAAAGCATGGTACAACGTTTGAGAACTCTTTGGACGGAGGTTCAGAGGAACATCTCTAGGGCCCAGAAAAGGTACAAACGTTTTGCAGATAGGAGGGGGTCAGATCCAGCATTTGTAGTTGGGTTGATGGTGTGGTTATCCACCTGCAATATCAAGCTTAATATACCCTCTATGAAGCTGGGCCCCAAGTTTATTGGTCCCTTCAAAACTGTGGAAGTTGTCAATCCAGTGGAATACAGTTGCCCAACTCCTTTAAAATTTCTAATGTCTTCCACAAGTCCCTGTTAAAGCCTGTGGGGACGGTTAGGAAGTACTCCTCGTCTGATGCTCTGCCAGTATTGGTAAAGGGGCATCTGGAGTACGAGGTGGGGCGCATCATTGACTCTCGGTGGGAGCACCGGAAGCTCAAGTATCTGACACACTGGAAAGGGTATTCTCGTGAGGATCGCTCATGGGTCCCAGCCAGTTCGGTGCATGCCGATCGACAGGTGCGGGCCTTTCATGCCAGATACCCAGAAAAGCCTGGGGGTCCGGTGACCCCCCGTTAAGAGGGGGGTACTGTCATGGTTTGGATAGGGTTCATGCCCTGCCCTCGCAGGGTTGATTGGTTTTGGCCTCCTTTTGGATCTGGGAGGGGTATTTATACCCACTCTGAACCAGGCTTCTGTCAGTTATACTCTTGTTCTGTGTGCGTGTGCATACTACTTGTGTTTGACTGCTTTCCATGCTTACTCGCTTTTCTACTCAGTGCCTCTTGTTTGATTCTTTTGGTTCTGACCTTCTGGCCTGTTTTATCTGACTATCCTTCCGTCTCACCCTCAGTACCTCATTTACCTCCCAGTTTGGACCTCAGCACGTTTGACTTCTCTCCATTGCCGTCCGGCTTCCGTGCACACTTTCCCCTCAGTCACGTGGTTCAGGTCCTGCACACTACCTGGTGAGTGCTCCACCGTCCTCTCATGGCCCACTTACTGCGGCTAGTCACCCGCCTTGCAGCAGGTACACCCGGGGTTCGTGACACCTCTATCCTGGTATATATCGTCCCCTCACCCCTATCCTGATACACATGGTTTCCTCATCCCTATTCCTGGCAGGAATGATCGCCCTCATCCCTATCCTAGTATGCATGGCCCATTCCTTTCCTTGTATGCAGGGCCCCCATCTCGTCCTGGTATCCAGGGCCCCCCATCTCAACCTGGTATGCAGGGCCCCAATCTCATCGTAGTATGCATGGCCCCATCCTTTTCCTGGTATGCAGGGCCCCCATCTGGTCCTGGTATGTAGGGTCCCACCTCGTCCTAGTATGCAGGGCCCCATCCATATTCCAGTATGATTGGCCCCATCACGGTCCTGGTATGCAGGGCCCCCATCTCGTCCTAGTATGCAGGGCCCCATCCCTTTCTGGTATGATTGGCCCGATCCTGGTATGCATGGCCCAATCCTTAAAATTTGCCCCACCCCCATCCTGGTATGCATGGCTCCATCAGAAAACATTAAAACGAAAACCATTACACTTACCTACCCGGCGCTCCCTCGCAGCATCCTGCTCCGATGCCAGCAACTGCTTTATGCTTGTAAGCAGCACAAGCAGAGCACAGCTGACGGAGTACTCACCGGGACTGTACGCACAGAGAGCAGTGAGTATTCATTACTCTTCTTGCTTCTGCCGGCGGTCACGTGTGCCGCTACTTAAGAGAAATTAATATTCATTGGATTCATTCATTCATTTATCAGGAGACTATTTAATATTGACCTATATTCAAGACGGGCTAGACGAAGAAAACCCTAAAATCATGTATTATGTTATCCGAAACAGTCAGAAAACTAGCCACATATTGGCAGATCCCAGACCTCAAACTATATACTTTGTAAGTTTATAAGCCACTCCAGTGTCAGGAATAGATAGTATGTGAAAATACAGTATATACCGCTCAGGGAACAAGTAACTTTCAGAGATAATTTTCATATTCATACTAAATAATGGCACAGATCTCCCAGACATTATGGTTGCACATATCCCTAGTCTTTATAGCGATATTGCGCTCATTCCTTGACAGACCGCAGCATGGCCATTAGTTAGAAGCTGCTAATGATCTTTGGAGCAGGTAAGTTTTCCCTGAGTGGTACATATGGGGCCGTCTGAAAACGGAGTTTAGTCTAGGACAATTTGTCTGCACTACTAATTAACAGCTGTTACAATACCAAACTAGGGCAGTCCCTATAGGAGAAAACACAAGAATTATACTGTATTTTCACATACTATCTATTCCTGACACTGGAGTGGCTTATAAACTTACGAAGTACCGTATATACTCGTGTATAAGCCAAGATTTTCAGCCCATTTTTTAGGGCTGAAAGTCCCCCTCTCGGCTTATACGCGAGTCATATACGGGGTCGGCGGGGGAGGGCCGGCGCGTCTCTGCAGCCCCCCCGCTTCTCCCACGATCTCCGGCTCCTTCCTGCAGCGGTCACATGGTACCGCCCATTAAAGTCATGAATATGCACATATTCATGACTAATGAGCGGTACCATGTGACCGCTGTAGGACAGAAGCGCTGCGGAGACCGCCGGGAGAAGAGGAGAGACTGCACAGAGTGACACGCCAGGGAAGGGGTGAGTATAGCAATATTTACCTATCCCCAGTCCACCGCTGCGCTGCTCCCTCGTCCGACTCCTCTGGCTGTGAATGTTCAGGCAGAGGGCACGATGACGTCGTTAGTGCGCGCCGCGCCCTCTGCCTGATTATTCACTGCCGAGGACCCGGAAGTGGGAGCAGCGCAGCGCTGGACCGGTCCTGTGACAGGTAAATAACTCAGGTGCCGGGGTCCTAAGCGAGCGATGATACCGGCACCTGTCCCCCATAGCGCGCCGGTGTCACCGCCTGCTCAGAAGACCAGCACCTGACCCCCAGCGACAAGAGGTGAGTATGTCATATTTTTTGCAGCAGCAGCGCGGTGGCATAAAGGACGTATCTGTGGAGCATATGGGGCATAATCTGTGGAGCATATGGGGGCATAATCTGTGAAACATATAGGGGCATAATCTGTGGAACACATAGGGGCATAATCTGTGGAGCATATGGGGCATAATCATTGGAGCATATGGGGCATAATCTGTGGAACATATGGGGCATAATCTGTGGAAAATATGGGGCATATTCTGTGAAGCATATGGGGCATAATCTGTGGAACATATAGGGGCATAATCTGTGGAGCATATGGGGGCATAATCTGTGGAACATATAGGGGCATAATCTGTAGAGCATATGGGGACAATCTGTGGAACATATTGGGGCATAATCTGTGGAGCATATGGGGGCATAATCTGTGGAGCATATGGGGGCATAATCTGTGGAACATATGGGGGCATAATCTGTGGAGCATATGGGGGCATAATCTGTGGAACATATGGGGCATAATCTGTGGAGCATATGGGGGGCATAATCTGAGCAGCATATGGGGGCATAATCTGTGCAGCATATGGGGGCATAATCTGTGGAGCATCATATGGGTGCATAATCATTTTTCACCCCAGGCTTATACGCTAGTCAATACGTTTTCACAGTTTTTAGTGGCAAAATTAGGGGGGTCGGCTTATACACGGGTCGGCTTACACATGAGTATATACAGTATATAGTTTGAGGTCTGGGATCTGCCAATATGTGGCTAGTTTTCTGACTGTTTCGGATAAGATGATACTGTCAAGGTAAAATATAATTTTCTACTATACTTTTATATTTATAGTGTGTATATGTATTTTGTAAACACGAAGTTTCCCTTAAATGATATTATTCAGATTGAAACTTATTTTAGGACAATGTTAGTATCTGCTGGTGTCTGTCTCCACCTTGTGTCCTATCACTGTATTACACTAACTATCTAATAACTTGAACTGGATCCACTGAAATGACCCCACCTTTGGAGAATGGAGGAAACACATGATACACGAGAACAATAGAATCTTTCTTCAAGAAACGAAACTGAGGATGACAACACGATCAAGGAGGACTTAGAAGAAGATCTAAGGACCAATTAGGATGACCAGATGCTGAATATATACATATATGGACATCATTCAGCATATCTCTTTCTCCTCAATCCCGCCTTTACTCCACCCCAATATTCTGTGTATGTAATCTTATGTACGTGAATAAAAAGTTCAGTGCTTACTGGAGATGGCCGCCTAATAGCACCATTTTCTTTAGGGCACGTTCTGAAGTCTGAACCAGCGTATTGCCTGATTCATTCTCGGTCGACCCGTGCTCTTAGTCTAATTTGGAGTGACTGGAGGATGAGTGGTTTGTCGTTACGACCCCGACAATTGGCGCCTAACACGTGGGGCCGTGGATTGCCGCCCGTCCGGACCCGTCCCGAGGACTTTGCGGTGGTGCCCGCGGTGACTGAGTGCGAGGACTGCAGCCTCCGTTGAACACGGTAAGTTGGGATCATATACTTTATATGCGTCCCACTTGCCTGTGTGTCAGTCACTGTTTGGTCCTGTCGTATTGTCCATTTGGGTCTGGAGGGGTGACTGGTTGAGTGGTGAGACCAAGGGCAATCCCACGCCACGAACCAGCAAGTCTGACCGAGTGACGTTGATACCTGCACGTTCTCGTGAAAATTACCACGTTCCTCCTCCTCCAGTCACTGTACTTTTATGCCGATAGTTGTCTCCCGTGATTATTTGGTAGTGTCTAAATTTCTAGCATTTTATAGAGAATTGTGGGAGGGGTGCGCATACCTAAATTTTGCTAGGAGACAAATGGAGGGGGTACTCTTTGTCTAACCCGGGAAGTCTCATTAGGAGAAGCCCAGGTGTCAGCATATGGAGGGGGACTCTGTGCTGTGTAGAGTGTCACGGTGTACTGCGCTGTAACGTCACCATCCACAGTTAGGGAAAAGACAGAATAGAGGGGGACTCTTTGTCTTGTCACAGTATTGAGGGGGACTCTGCAGTGACGGGTGGTGACTTGCGAGTGACGCCGGTGGTCTGAGTCGCGACAGATCATTTCACTCTGTTAAATTATGATGCGCATGTTTAAATCAAACAAAACCCACAAGTTAGAGGGTGGTGCTTTGGGAGTGGTTGAATTGATGAAATCACGTGGAGGCAAGAAGGCTGTTAAGAATGAGCTTGCCGAGTACAGGCAGGCTTCAGCCTTCAGTGTGGAAAGACTTTGTCGCACAGAATGAGGGAAAGTTGAGAGATCAGGGGCTCTTGTATCAAGCCCGAGCACATTTGAGAGTAGTAAATGATTTGAAAGTTGAGGGTTGGAAAGAGGTAGATGGAATAAGGAGGTTCGGAAAGTGCTGAGCCTTTGTTCGGATATGTAAAATGCTCTGCATATGATCTTGTTGATGTAACTAAAATGGCAGCTCCAAGCCCTCGGCCACCGCCCTATAATGGTGCCGATCTCAGAACAAAGGGAGGTTGGACTTGTCATGTGTGTGGTGAACAGAATCCGCCCTGGGCGGAGACCTGCCGTGTTTGTGGGGCGGTCGCTCCTGGTGTAATGCCCAGCCCATCGCCCCTCCCACACCCAGCGGCCATTTTGGTAAACCCAGTGGCCATCTTAATACACCCGGAAATGGCCAACACCCCATCTCCTCCGGCGGCCATCTTGGGACACCCAAGCACACCCAGTCAGGCCTATATCCCTTGCTGATACCAACCAGGGCCTACTACCAGCCCCCGCCCGCACCTGTGCAGGCCACAGCTCCCAATATGGCACCAGATGCAACACCATTGTTCCCTTTCACACACCCCAACCCGGCCATTGCTGCAATGCATGAATCTTCAGTTTTTCAAACAATGATCAGAAGCCGCCGCCATGATATTATGGGATCTAACGAAGGGGAGGAGGATCAGGAGAGAGAAGAGGGGTGGGCCCCTCAACAGCCACCACTATCCCCAGCAGCACCAGTATCTTCTCTTCCCTCCTCCATTCCCCCACCATCATTGTCAACCCCTGGTCCTAGGGCCTATTCCACCCTACTCCAGAGATGGGGCACCTTCCTCTCCTTCACAAATCCTCAGAGAGGACAGTCGCTCTGTAAGATTCACGGAAACCCCGGTCAGGCCCCCAGCTCCCTGTGTACTTGAAAACTGGTATCCCAGCCATTCACAGCATTACACAGACCGCAACGGAAATCCAATGACATTGTCCATAGGGTACGGTGATATCCTGACACATCGGGTTGGTGCTATAGTTAGTCCTGCCAACTCCAACTGCTCCAAGAAAGGGGGTCTGGCTCTATTAATAGCCCAAGCTGGTGGTCCCATCGTCACTGCAGAATGTATGGCTCATATACACACTCATGACCCTTTGCCACCTGGACAGACTCTGACAACCCATGCAGGGGACCTTCCCGCTGATATCATCATCCATGCAGTAGGTCCAGTCCATGATCCTCTAAATTCAAATGAGTCACGGGCCACCCTTCGGGCCACCATACATTCAATACTCCATCATGCTGGTATGTTAAAAACAGAAGACATTAGGCACCAGGAATTATTTGAAACCAATGATAAAATAGCAAATTTGTGATTGCTTTGTCTAAAGAGTTAACTAACACCCACTCTATAGTGTCTGCTTCTCTCCCAGAATTTACAGGTGACACGGTGCATGATTTCTCGCCTGATGACCTTATATATATAAAAATTTATGGGAAGAGACTGTCTCCAGCCCAGATTTGAGGGTCCCTACTCTGTGATCCTGTCCACCCTACTGCCCGAAGCTCGAGGGCAAGAGCACCTGGATTCACGCCTCCCATTGCAAGAAGGACAAGATTAATCAGCAGTTATGAAGTTTCTGATATACATATCCTTTTGAGCTATATCCTGATCTCCAGTAGTGTCAGTATGCCCACCTTCTGGGTTAATACTACAACCCCTGTGGTTGTCTTTAAGTTCGATTTCTATCAAATATTCAACTGCAATAGGAATGATTTCAAGGGATCAATATATTAAACTTAAGGGAAAAGGGATATTTATTCTCTATGTCGCCCGCCCAGGGAATGAAAACTGTTATGATTGGTTAGATGTGGGATAGAAAACAGAAAAAGGGAAAATTGGCAGATGAAGCTAGATACAATAGATTGATAAATGAGATATACAAGTGTTATATTTGTAGGAACTGATCTAAGAATGCAGAAGTCAGTGACAGCAAGCAGAGATAAGTGCTGGCAGCAGCGAGATGGTATTTTGCTGTACACCAAGGTCATTCTACAGATAAGCAACCTGCAGGCTGAGGGAGAGAGGACACACAAACTACGCAGTGGTTTGACCCCTCCCGTCGGGTATTCGTGAGGATGCACAGGAAAGAGTGCAACAGTTTTATGTTTTTGGAATAGACACAGTACGTAAGAATCGAAGGTCAGAGTATGTGAGAAGCAAATAGACAGGCAGAGAAAGGAAGTTACACTAGAAGACAGAGTTCAGGAAAGAGCCAAAAGATTATTTCTGGACTCTAAGAAAAACTTGGGTGGAAATGGGTTTTGTCAAAGAAAACAAGACTAGTGAGAAAGTTCTAGCAAGTTTTATATGAATGGCATAAAAAAAAAAAAAGAAGTGACAAGGAAAAACTGAAAGTAAGTAGACCGGATTAGAGATCAGTTAAAGCAGAGGATCTAGCCAGAATAGCACAGGGGGCACAACATGATTTAGTGCAGGCAAAAAGAGGTAGCTTGCACATGAACCCCCTTGTCTCCTTACCCCCACTCCTAATTGCACAGTACAGGTGAACCTACCAGGGGACATGAGGTTGAGTTCCAAGTGGACACGGGGGCAGACAATTCAGTAGTTACAGAAAAGGACTGGCCATTTGGGAAAAGTGATTTCTCCCACCATGTTATAGCGACTCCTTATAACTCTCCATCTATCCTGCTCCCCGTCACTAAAAAGATTCCCCTGCAAATTCAAGGAACCACTGTACACACACAGTTAATGGTATTACCACGGGGTCAATGTAATCTTTTAGGAAGTGATGTGTTGTCACAATTGCAAGCACATATTGAGTATCATCTTGATGGGACTGTCACTATGACACCAGGACTGAAGCAGAGCACTCTTTGTAAAATCATGTCGCTAGACGTTGCTAGTATAGAGGACATAAATGAATTTCCTTCAATGTTGGAAGGTGTGATACTGCATGATTTCTGGGCTTCAGATAAAACAGATGTGGGCAGATTAAGGGTGCAGCCAGTCATGGTCAAATTAAAAGCCAGGTGCAATCCTGCCCCAACAGATAGTATCCTCTTAGTTTAGCTCAAGAAACGGCTATTGCTCAGCAGATGCAGAAACTGGTAACAAGGGATGTTTTAGTTAAGACCTAGCCCCCACCTTCGGCATCTCTGCAGCTAAGATTCCTTATCAATGGCCTTGACAGTACAAATTCCAACCTTCAGCTTCCCCCTTCGGCTACGAGATTTAACTCTCTATGTATTGGCTGGTACAATATATATATACACTTTTGTTCCAGATATCTCAGGATGCTGCTTAGTTTACAGTTATTGATTTTGCCAATGTTATTTTTATAATATGTTGTTTTTGTACCAAGCAGGTTGTAAGCGTTAAAGGATAAACTGCAATTCTGTAAATCTTCAGTTATCTTTTTGGGACATTGCATTACACCGGGGGAGCGACATCTGACCAGCGCTCGCAAAGAAGCTGTACAGAACTTTCCTATGCCTGTTAATGTTGCTGCTCTTAGGATATTTCTTGGACTGATTTTCTACTGCAGGCAGTGGATTCATGCTGTGTCAATCCTCATGCAGCCTCTCTATGACTGTATCACCATTGTGCCTTTTAAACTAACTCCTGAAGGTATAGACTGTTTTTATTCTCTCAAAAACAGGATTGTGGCAGCTCCAGCGCTAGGAACCCCCAACTATGAACAGCAGGGACACGCAGCAGGGGTATTGACTCAGTTATATGGTGACAATCAAAGGCCTGTAGCCTATTTCAGTGGAAGACTAGATGCAGTGGCTAGGGGTACCCCGTCCTGTGTACGGGCGGTACATGCTGTAGGACTATTGCTTCACAAATCGTCAGATATCGTTCTTGATTATCCACTGACAGCACTTACACCTCATGATGTATACACCATACTGAACCAGGTGCAGCCGGCACATCTTTCAGCTGCACGTCACCTTCGATTGCAATGTGCACTTTTAATGCCTCCAAATGTTTCTTTGCAGAGATGTACCACACTTAGTCCTGTCACATTGTTACCTCTCTCGGATCTAGGGGGGAGGTCAGGTATTGTACGGTATTGTACAAAGAAGATCCAAGAGAGGAGATTCCTTATGATTATGTTCAGCTTATGGCACAGGAAACAGCAGGCCTACCCACAGTGTTTAAAACTGAAAGACATAATGTTGACTTTAAATCTTTTGTAGAACTCGCTACCAAGATGACTCCACACCAGGTATGCCATCGTCTCCCTGAATGCAGTAATCAAAGCAGAACCAATGCTCCCATATCAGTAGGCCCAGGAGGCTGAATTTAAGGCTCTGACCGAGGCCTGTAAGATAGCTGAAGGTAGAATTGTTAACATCTACACAGATTCTAGATACGCATTCGGTATAGCTCATGATTTGGGTCCAATTTGGAAGTCTAGAGGATTCCTGATGGCAGCAGGACATCCCATTAAAAATGCTGACGCAGTCCAGCAGTTAATTGATGCATTACAATTACCAAAAGAAGTAGTTGTCAAAAGTTAAAGCACATACCAGATGCACTGATCAGGTGAGTAAAGGAAACGCAATGGCCGATGCAGCAGCAAAAACAGCAGCCAGTAGACCACTCCAAGGGGTAACGATGCACCAGGTAAGCGCTCCCAAAAATCCCTTTGTGTCGGAGGATGCCTTAGCCCAGATGCAGGCTCAGGTGCGCCAGGAGGAAGTAGAAAAGTAGGAAAAAGAAGGTGCATGTCTGAATGCAGCAACTGGGGTATGGGGAAGAGGGATGCGCCGATGTCTTCCAAGAGCGTTGTACCCTGCGGTCGCCCAGATGTTACATGGGCCAACCCACCAGTCCAAAACTGCTGTGATGAGTGTGATGCAGAAGCATTGGGAGGCACCAGGCTTTTCCACCTGTATAGAAGGTTTGATCCAGGGATGCATGGTATGTGCTACACATAATCAGAGAAGGGTAGTCAAGACACCACCCAAACACGCCCTCGGCCCCTCTATCCTTTCCAGAGACTGCAGATTGATTATATTCAGCTGCCAAAATCAGGTTCATGGGAGTACGTGTTGGTGTGTTTTTGATTTATTCTCAGGTTGGCCGGAGGCTTTCCCGATTGCCAAGGCTACGGCTGCGGCAACCGCAAAGAAGCTGCTTGTGGAGGTGGTGTGCAGGTATGGAGTACCAGAGGTGATCGAAAGTGACAGAGGTACACATTTCACAGGTGAAATAATGAATGAAGTCTTGACAGCTCTGGGAATTCAACAAGTTTTCCACACCCCATATTACCACAAAGCGGTGTAAAAGTAAAAGGACTAAATAGGATATTGAAGTTAAAAAATCTAAAAGGCCATGGCTGAAACAGGGAAATCTTGGCCTGAATGTTTACCATTAGCCCTATACTCAGTAAGGTACACTCCAAATAGAAAAACTGGATCTTCTCCATATAAAGTACTATTTGGCAAAGTGCCTAGTTTAGGATGTTTCTTTTCCCAAGCATTGGAAATAAGTAACCATGTATTAAGTTCATATGTAAGGGATTTGCATAAAAGACTCAAGAAAGTATATGATAATGTTTTCAGTTCTCTTCCAGATCCGAACCAGGATCCTGGGAGTCACAGCCTGCAGCCTGGAGACTGGGTAGTCATTAAAAGACACGTGAGAAAGAGTCTGGATCCGAGAATATAGCTCCACTGATATCCAGAAAAAGAAGGAGTCTGGGTCAGCTGCACACCGGTTATGCTGAGGATCACAAAGTTTATATGGATTCCATAGGTGTTCCTAGGGGGGGTCCCAGACGAATACAAAGCTCAGAATCAGATCCTGACGGGTTTCCGTTCTCTCATCCCAACTGTGCAGATCAATTACAATGTAGATTGGATAAAATATATATACTACACCAAGCAAAGATTTATCAATATCAATTTTAGTCAAGATGCTTTCCAGGGTATAGTTGAGAAACTGGGCCCAAAACAAAAGACTGACTCTTCAAAATAGACTGGCCATTGACATGATTCTAGCTGAAAAAGATGAAGTCTGTGGGATGATAGGGGAAGAATGTTGTACTTATATTCCTCAGAATTCTGGAGTCAATGGTAAAACTATAGTGGCCCTTACAGAGATTAAAAATCTGGCTCAGGAAATAAAAGCCAATGCAGAAGTAGATACCTCTTTCTTCTTAAGATGGCTTGGAGGACTTAAAGAATTTCTCCAACAAGCCTGCTTAGTGGTAACAGGACTTTTTGGTACTAGGATTGATAATTCTATGTTGTGCGATATTTATGTATAGGAAAGCTGTGACCAATGCAGCCGCCTCCTCAGGTACTTTTTTTCATTAGGAAGTTGTGTCGCTACTATATGAAGACACTGATAAGGGTGATATGGAGAAATGTACTCCGCAGGATAAACCTGATAAAACCCCCTAGAACAAAATACAAATGGGAATAAGAGATTTAGTTTAGGGATAGTGGGAGAACTCCATGTGCATGTTTGGTAGGGACTTGGTTGTTTGGGGGCGGTCCATAAGGGGCCAGTTTCTAAAATGACCAAGCGAAGAAATCCATTACCCCTGTCCCCACACATGGACAGTCTCGAAGGCCGCATATATTAAGGGAAAAACTTAGTGTTTAGGGGGGATTGTCAAGGTAAAATATAATTTTCTACTATACTTTTATATTTATAGTGTGTATATGTATTTTGTAAACACGAAGTTTCCCTTAAATGATATTATTCAGATTGAAACTTATTTTAGGACAATGTTAGTATCTGCTGGTGTCTGTCTCCACCTTGTGTCCTATCACTGTATTACACTAACTATCTAATAACTTGAACTGGATCCACTGAAATGACCCCCACCTTTGGAGAATGGAGGAAACACATGATACACGAGAACAATAGAATCTTTCTTCAAGAAACGAAACTGAGGATGACAACACGATCAAGGAGGACTTAGAAGAAGATCTAAGGACCAATTAGGATGACCAGATGCTGAATATATACATATATGGACATCATTCAGCATATCTCTTTCTCCTCAATCCCGCCTTTACTCCACCCCAATATTCTGTGTATGTAATCTTATGTACGTGAATAAAAAGTTCAGTGCTTACTGGAGATGGCCGCCTAATAGCACCATTTTCTTTAGGGCACGTTCTGAAGTCTGAACCAGCGTATTGCCTGATTCATTCTCGGTCGACCCGTGCTCTTAGTCTAATTTGGAGTGACTGGAGGATGAGTGGTTTGTCGTTACGACCCCAACAATACATGATTTTAGTTTTTTTTGTCTAGTCTCGCTTGAATATAGGTCAATATTAAACAGTCTCCTGATGAGTCGCCTTTGGTGAGGACGATGAAACCTGTAGAAATGAGAGGCTTGGATAGTGAGTATATGTCACCTCACCCTATATACTGAACTGTGGGGTACATGTTTTTTTTATTGGTCACCTACTGACTAACCTTCAGGGGGTGAATTATGGGTATAGTTTTACATTTGGAATTAATAAAGTTTAGCTTTACCCTTTATTCAGCAAACATGAGGAATGACAAGAGACAACCCATTTAAGAAGATTCAGTTTTGGTTAAAACTATTCCAACGTTATGAACATAAAAAAGGCTTCTCCTCCATGTGACATCTCTGATGTTTATTAACAGTTGATTCCCAAGTAAAATATTTCCCACATTAAGAAAATGAAAAAGACTTCTTCTCTGTGTGACTGCGCTGATGTCTAACAAGAAGCGCTTTCCGGTTAAAATATTTCCCACATTCTGAACAGGAAAAAGGCTTCTCCCCTGTGTGAGTTCTCTGGTGGCTATCAAGAACTGATTTCTTGATAAAACATTTCCCACATTCTGAACAGGAAAAAGGCTTCTCCCCTGTGTGAGATCTCTGGTGACTAGCAAGACTCCCTTTCTGGTTAAAACATTTCCCACATTCTGAACAGGAAAAAGGCTTCTCCCCTGTGTGAGTTCTATGATGAGGAACCAAATCTGATTTCTGGTTAAAACATTTCCCACATTCTGAACATGAAAAAGGCTTTTCCCCTGTGTGAGTTATTTGGTGCTTAACAAGATTCCCTTTATGGTTAAAACATTTCCCACATTCTGAACATGAAAAAGGCTTCTCCCCTGTGTGAGTTATTTGGTGCTTAACAAGATTCCCTTTATGGTTAAAACATTTCCCACATTCTGAACAGGAAAAAGGCTTCTCCCCTGTGTGAGATCTCTGGTGACTAGCAAGACTCCCTTTCTGGTTAAAACATTTCCACATTCTGAACAGGAAAAAGGCTTCTCCCTGTGTGAGTTCTATGATGAGTAACCAAATCTGATTTCTGGTTAAAACATTTCCCACATTCTGAACATGAAAAAGGCTTCTCCCCTGTGTGAGTTATTTGGTGCTTAACAAGATTCCCTTTATGGTTAAAACATTTCCCACATTCTGAACATGAAAATGACTTCTCCCCTGTGTGAGTTATTTGGTGCTTAACAAGATTCCCTTTATGGTTAAAACATTTCCCACATTCTGAACAGGAAAAAGGCTTCTCCTCTGTGTGAGTTCTATGGTGAGTAACCAAATCTGATTTCTTGTTAAAACATTTCCCACATTTTGAACATGAAAAAGGCTTCTCCCCTGTGTGAGTTCTATGGTGAGTAACAAGCAGTGATTTATGTGCAAAACATTTCCCACATTCTGAACATGAAAAAGGCTTCTCCCTGTGTGAGTTCTATGATGAGTAACCAAATCTGATTTCCATTTAAAACATTTCCCACATTCTGAACATGAAAATGACTTCTTTGCTTTAGGAGCAGTTTGTTTTTTAATGCCTCTTTTGTGACTTTGATTTTCCTTAGTTGTCAGTAATGAATCAGAAGATGGGACCTGTTTCATAGGATCAGATGACAGATCTTTGCTGTGAATGGATGATGATGTATCTGGAGTAATGGCATTCACTTCAGTTGTATCTTGTACGATCTCAAGATCCTCAGATTTAAAAATTGAAGATGTCAGCTGTCCCTCTGATCTCCTGGTACAGTCATCTGCTGAGATAAAAAACTATTTTTTTAATAAAATATCCTTGAGTTTTATATTATTGAATATTTCTAATTAAACTGTCCATAAAATGGCAAGCTATGTAAAAAAATGTAATTATTTACCAAGACAATGACAGTTCACAGTCTAATAGAAAACCTTGTTGGATGAGCCAGTAGTGTGTGGTAATCAACAATTTGTTCATTCTGACTCCCAAATATCGAATAAAAAGAAACCAATCAATGTATGTACAGTACAGACCAAAAGTTTGGACACACCTTCTAATTCAACGATTTTTCTGTCTTTTCACGACTATGAAAATTGTAGAATCACACTGAAGGCATCAAAACTATGAATTAACACATGTGGAATTATACATTACACTTTACAAAAAAGTGTGAAACAACTGAAAATATGTCTTATATTCTAGGTTCTTCAAAGTAGACACCTTTTGCTTGGAATACTGCTTTGCACGCAGAAAAGGTGAACGGATGGATGCTACATGCTTGGTTCCCACCGTGAAGCATGGAGGAGGTGGTGTGATGATGTGGGGATGCTTTGCTGGTGACACTGTTGGGGATTTATTCAAAATTGAAGGCATACTGAACCAGCATGGCTACCACAGCATCTTGCAGCGGCATGCTATTCCATCCGGTTTGTGTTTAGTTGGACCATCATTTATTTTTCAACAGGACAATGACCCCAAACACACCTCCAGGCTGTGTAAGGGCCATTTGACCAAGAAGGAGAGTGTTGGGGTGCTACGCCAGATGACCTGGCCTCCACAGTCACCAGACCTGAACCCAATCGAGATGGTTTGGGGTGAGCTGGACTGCTCACCGCTTCAATTTTGAATAAATCCCCAACCGTGTCACCAGCAAAGCACCCCACACCATCACACCACCTCCTCCATTCTTTACGGAAGGAACCAGGCATGTAGAGTCCATCCGTTCACCTTTTCTGCGTGCAAAGCAGTAATCAAAGCAAAAGGTGGCTACTTTGAAGAACCTAGAATATAAGACATATTTTCAGTTGTTTCACACTTTTTTGTAAAGTGTAATGTATAATTCCACATGTGTTAATTCATAGTTTTGATGCCTTCAGTGTGATTCTACAATTTTCATAGTCGTGAAAAGACAGAAAAATCGTTGAATTAGAAGGTGTGTCCAAACTTTTGGTCTGTACTGTAGGTGAAAATAATACCAATTCTCATCTCACAAAAAACAAGTCCCCACTCAGGTCCATCATCTGTCAATGGAAAAAGAGAGGTTCCCACACTACTAGTGGCTCAAAGGCTGTTGAGAAGCAACAGAGTTTCTATAAACCAATCCAGCAAAATCCGCTCTCTCTTCTGAGTCTTGCAGTGGGCTCAAACAACATTTAGGATCCCTGTATTCAGCAATATTATAGTGAGAAGAATCCACTTAATTTGCGGTGTGTGTCTCCTGGAGCACAATCTGGGCACTATGTGCTGGGTAAGAAAATGGCAAATGTGTAATTTTCACTCTCCAACATCCACTGCGTGTTAATTTCCGGAAAGTGGCTGTGGAGTCAAAATATTCACTCCTCCTACACACGTGGTCTAAATTGTTGGTACACCTCGTTTAATGACAGAAAAACCCACAATGGTGACAGAAATAACTTGAATCTGACAAAAGTAATAATAAATAAAAAATCTATGAAAACGAACAAATGAAAGTCAGACATTGCTTTTCAGCCATGCTTCCAGAGAATTTTTTTTTAAATAAAACTCATGAAATAGGCCTGAACAGAAATGATGGTGTACCCTTAACTTAACCGCTTTGTGACCGCCGACGGTAGATAAACGTCAACGCTAGCAGGGCTTTGTGCAACGCTGACGTTTGCCTATAGTCGGCAGTTTTATCTTCATTGGGACCCCCACGTACCTTATAACAAGGGGATTCCGGTGCACAACGCTTCCTGTGACGCCCGATCTCATCGAGATCTGATTGGTTCAGGTCCTGATGATGTCAGCGTCACACCAGCCAATGAGACAAATCACTAGGAAAGTTTGTTGTAGCAATGAACTTTCCCGGGCGATCTGTCTCATAAAAACGCTGTTTCTCCTCAGATCTCCTGTCAGTGAGAGATTAGAGGAGAAACAGTATTCAAGTGCTGCTGCCAACAGCTGTGTCAGTCAGTGATCCTGTTATAAAGTAAGAAAAACAGATAAGGCAGGTTAGGGTTAGTACTATAGTTAGGGTTAGTGCTATAGTTAGGGTTAGTGTTATAGTTAGGGTTAGTGCTATAGTTAGGGTTAGTGCTAGAGTTAGGGTTAGTGCTATAGTTAGGGTTAGTGTTGGGGTTAAAGTTAGGGTTACTGTTAGGCTACAGTTAGGGTTACTGTTAGGCTAATTTAGGGTTTATTCTAAAGTTAGGGTTAGGCTAAAGAATTAGGCTTTTCTCAATTGTCTCCCCAATAATTTGGTCATGTCAGAGTTTTCTATTTCCAGAAAAATAAATAAATATGAATAAAATGGCCATCAGTATTATAGTGCAGAGGAGGCTTATGCACTTTTATGTTCTGACAGTGAAGAAAGTGCAGTGTCAGATGGAGATGTGGATTTCGAGGGTTTTAGTAGCAGCGACAGTGATAACTCAGGAATGAGCAGTGATTCTGGTCCATCTTCACACACAAGGAGCAGTACAACAAGGAGGACAAATAGCACTTCTGGAGAAATGTCTCCAACTCAGGAAAGAATGCCCAGTACTAGCGCTGTCCCTAGTGCTCGTGAATTGGCGCCCACCAATGTCCAAGGGGCTTTGCCTCTTGATGTAGCATTTCCCAGATGGGAGGCTTCGGATTCGGCTACTCCATTCATCCCTAATTTTAATGCCATTCCTGGTATAAATGTGGAGGTGGAAAATTTTGGACCAATTAATCTTTTTAATTAGTTTCTGACAGACAGCTTGCTAGAGCATATTGTCCTACAAACAAATTTATATGCGTCCCAATTCATCAACTAGAATCCACGATCCTATTATGCTAGGTCAAATTTGTGGAGACATTCGCTATGGGGCTTGTTAAAAAAACAAACGAGAATTCGGTTCTATTGGTCCAACCTCCCTGTTCAAGCCACCCCTATTTTTTCTGCCAATCTTCCTAGGACCCATTAGAAATGCTCATGAGATTTTGGCATTTTAACGACAATAGTCAATGCCTGCCCAGAAATGCCCCAGAACATGACAGACTATTCAAAATCAGACCCATCATCCAAGACTTGACAGAAAAGTTCTTAAAGCTCTACACCCCAACAGAAAACATTTCCATTGATGAGTCCCTTGTAAGATTCAAAGGAAGACTGCACCTCAAGCAATTTATTCCTTCTAAGATGGCAAGGTTCAGAATAAACAAGCCTTGGATTACAAAAGAATTGAAACACTTACTAAACAAGAAAAAACTGGCATTTAAAATGAAGGATACAAAGAAACTGAAATTGATACAAAGGGATTTAAAGGGGAAAATTAAGAATGCCGTGAGGCGTTCCGAATTAAATTAGAAAATAAATTGTCACACAGCAATTCCATGGAGGTGTGGTCGGGCATGAAACAGCTAACTGGGTTTAAAGGTACTGCCACACTAAACAATCCCGCTAGCGATCACTATAACGACGCATACTAATGCGATCGCTAGCGGGATTGTTTCTATATCGCTAAATGCTGCCGCATTTAGCGATATAGTTCCCGACGCTATCGCCGTTAGCGATCTTCTTAACGACTTTAGCGGTACAAAAGTACCGCTAAATCGCTAAGAAAAGGTGCCACACAGCGATAAGATACTTACCCAGCGGGAGCGCCGACGAGAAAATAGGGTCCGGAGCGATTCCAGCGACGAGCGAGATCACAGCAGGAAGCTCGTCGCTGGAAGCTGCCGCACTGAACAATATCGCTAACGGGATCGCTAAATAGTGACGTTTTTTAGCGATCCCGTTAGCGATATTGTTTAGTGTGGCATACCCTTAAGGCAAAGCCGGAGCATGGGGAAGTGGATCTGCCCTGGGCTAAAGAAATTAAAGAGTTTTTCAACAGATTCACCAACATAAGCACAGCGTCATCAGGAATGGGGGATGGATCCGGGAAAAGATCTGCAGCATTGACATTGGGGGATAAGCTGCCTGCTTTCACTGTCTCCCAAAGCGACGTGAGAAGACAGTTTAGCAGACTTGTTATTGGCAAAGCAGCTGGGCCTGATGGCCTCAGCCCACGTGTCCTCAGAGCATGTGCAAACCAACTGTGTACTGTCTTCCAGCACCTGTTTAACTGGAGCCTTCAATCACAGGGGGTACCAGAATTGTGGAAGACCACCTGTCTTGTGCCGGTTTCTAAGACCACTTTTCCAACTTCCCTACACGACTATCGTCCAGTGGCCTTAACATCACATGCTATGAAGTCCTTGGAGAGAATAATACTCGCCTACTTGTGTCCGAGGGTGAGGATTTTTACTGACCCCCTACAGTTTGCGTACCAGCAGAGATTGGGGTGGATGATGCTGTAGTGTCTCTGCTACATACAGTACATTCATTCTTGGACAATGAGGGAACTGCAGTGCGCGCTATGTTTTTTGACTTCTCAAGTGCTTTCAATACCTTACAGCCACCCTTACTATGTAATAAGTTGACTGATATGGCGGTAGACGAGGGGATGGTGAACTGTATAAATGACTACCTGACAGACAGGCCGCAGTTTGTAAGGATGGGGGAGGTGGTATCTGGCAGTGTACGGAGCAGTGTTGGAGCCCCTCAGGGTACAGTGATGTCGCCCTTCCTCTTCACATTGTATACAGCTGACTTTCAGTATAAATCTGATTTTTGTCACCTCCAAAAATTCTCAGATGACTCCGTGATTGTAGGGGGCATTGTGGGGGACCAGGGAGAGGAGGAATATAGAAGGGTGGTTTCTGACTTTGTGGATTGGCGCCGGACTAACTGTCTTGAACTAAATGTAAAGAAAACCAAGGAGATGGTGGTGAGTTATAGAAGGAAAAAGAAGGATTACTTACCAAGCAATATTGCTGGCCAGGAGGTTGAGATTGTTGAGAGCTACAAACCAGGGGAGGAGTCCTGAGGAGATCATTTGCATATTCCCAGTTCATTCTGGGATAAGTGAAGAGTCTCCGCGAGCTCCAAGAACACTGGGTTTTGGCTGTTGCAGCTGAAAGGAGGACATCGGTAAACCAGGGGAGGAGTCCTGAGGAGATCATTTGCATATTCCCAGTTCATTCTGGGATAAGTGAAGAGTCTCCGCGAGCTCCAAGAACACTGGGTTTTGGCTGTTGCAGCTGAAAGGAGGACATTGGTAAACCAGGCGAGGAGTCCTGAGGAGATCATTTGCATATTCCCAGTTCATTCTGGGATAAGTGAAGAGTCTCCGCGAGCTCCAAGAACACTGGGTTTTGGCTTTGCAGCTGAAAGGAGGACATTGGTAAACCAGGGGAGGAGTCCTGAGGAGATCATTTGCATATTCCCAGTTCATTCTGGGATAAGTGAAGAGTCTCCGCGAGCTCCAAGAACACTGGGTTTTGGTTGTTGCAGCTGAAAGGAGGACATCGGTAAGCCTATTGGTGCGCGAATTTTGGTACTTTTTTCACTGCTTTGACATCTCTTTAACAATAAAAGCATGGAACAGGCTAGGAGCCATGTGGTGAGTTGCATTTCTTGCTACATGTTCACAGATTTACCAGTGGTAAAGCCAAATTTCACATGCCACAAATGCAAGCTTGTGTTCATGTTGGAGGAAAAGTTGCGAAATCTAGAAGAGAGGTTAGCTACATTGAAGATCATTAAGGAAGATGAAGAGTTCTTAGACAGAGCAGAATTATCTCTTCATGGTGCAGAAAGAGAAGAAATTCGAAGAGCACCTGAAGAAACAGAGGAATGGAAGCATGTGACCCAGAGAAGCAGGAGTATCGTGAGGCAGTCAGCACCCATACTGCTCAGGAACCAGTACCAGGCTCTCACACAAGAGAATGATGAAGGAATACATCAGGATAAGACTTTGCCCACAAAGAGCAACCTTGTAAGCCCTCAGAGTCCTCCTGAATGGAGAAAGAAAAATGTTGTGAAAAAGAAACGGAGAGTTGTGGTCATGGGGGATTCCCTGTTGAGAGGAACAGAGGCCGCTATCTGCAGACCGGATATAACCTCAAGAGAAATGTGCTGTCTTCCAGGTGCAAAAATTAAAGATGTGTCTGACAGGATATCAGGACTCTTCAGACCTAAAGATGACTACCCATTCCTGCTAATACATGTGGGGACAAATGACACCACAAGAAGTGACCTGGAAACCATCTGCAGTGACTTTGAAAACTTAGGCAAGAAAGTGAAAGAACTTGGTGCGCAGGTAGTCTTCTCATCCATCCTCCAGTGGATGTCCATGGAACAAGGAGGTGGAATAAGATTCTGCAGGTGAACAACTGGCTACGTCGATGGTGCCATCAGCAAGGATTTGGATTTCTGGATCACGGAGTGAATTACCTATACGATGGACTACTTGCTAGACATGGGGTGCACCTTACGAAGACTGGAAAACGTGTATTTGGAAGTCGCCTTGCTACACTCATCAGGAGAGCTTTAAACTAGAACAATATAGGAAGGGAAGCAAAACGCCAGAAAAAGACATACACCTGACAAATGCTATTGAGAACTCGGCTATTAGAAGTGGAAAGGAAGACCGAAGACAAAACAATCTAAATAATAAAACTATTGGA